>VUQK01042859.1:3192-14866 GCA_015106715.1 Bujurquina vittata
GCTGGATAAAAAGTTTTTGTTTAAAAAGGATGAAAAAAACAACGCTTGAAAAAAATAAATTACACAAATAAACTGTGCAGTAAAATATATATATATATATATATATATATATATATTTTTTTTTTTTCTAGTTTTTAAGTGGGCCACAGCACTCTTGACTCTGGGAACCAGTGCTTTATGGTATCTGATGACCGGCGTAGGTGTTTGCTCTTCCCATTCAGCTAACTCCTCAGGACTTGCCTTACTCTCTGCAGATATTTGGTGGTTGCAGCCTTCCTAGTGGCCTCTTCATGATTCACATTTGCCTGCAGGATTTTCTCCTTCAGAACATTCCAAACAGTTGTGCTGGGTATGGCTGACTTTTGTGTAATGGCTCTGATTGATTTTCCTTCTTCTCTCAGATTCACAATTGCTTGTCGGGTTGAATAAGACGACTTCATGGCCACACGAGTGAAGAATCCAGATCCTCGATAATTAATGTCTGAACTGTACAGTATTTTTATTATGTAAAAAGCTGAAATGATGTTACTGACATCATGTTCTTCTGTTTATCTTCTTTTAGAAGTGCCACTGCCGTTTGTTATGAACTGTTTTTCGGGTGTTTGTAGGTGCGTTGCAACAACTCTGTTGAATGTTAATAGTGCTCATCGTGCTGTTAATGCGCCATTTTGTTGAAACAGTTGCTTCTTATGAGCTTTATACTACGTTTATACGTACAAGACTTTTTTTTTTTGTTTCATATCTTGAACTGCTTCTTTTATTTTTTACTCTGGAGAAAATCGCTCCTTTTTGAGAATAAAGAATCCCATGCATTTGAAGTTCTGTGTGCTCTATTAATCCTGGCTTCAAATACAACGGGTTACTAGAAAGTTATGTTGCACTAACATTAATTTTTTTTTTACATTATATGAATTTCATCTAAATATTTTGCCTTTGTGAAAAATCAATTAACCAATTAAGAATATTTTGTTTCACATATATACTGTGTGTATATATATATATATATATATAATTGTAATGAACTTCTGAATGGATTCCACAGACATTTCCTGTTCCTAGTGAGAAATGGTGTTATCAAAACACAAACACAAGGGTGCATCATTTACAAGCGAAGAATGTAAACAGCTCACTTTCATCTCAGTCTGAATTATGCAGTGGACCACACAGAAACCACTGCTGAGATGGGATTTCTTCCAAAGCAACAATACCACAAATTGAGCTTGTTTCAGTTGATTCAGGCAAGCTATTGAAGGTCATCACTCCTCATTTCCATTTTGATTCAGATACCAAAAAAAAAAACGAAAAAAAAACACTCATCCTGCAATTGCGTTTGTCACAGTGAAATCCATTTCTAATAGCTTCTTGGTTAAATAGATGTTGTCTTCGGCAATGATAATAAAAATCAATGTCTCCCAGGAGTTACTTCTGGAGTTACTTCAGCACAGGTATACGAGTGATGATAAGCCAAGATATATGAATTATAACCGTTTACAATTTTGCAACAGCCATCACACAAAATATACTGTACGATTTGCTCTGTAGCCACTCACACTCAAATGCTGAGCTCTATATTATGCAAAGTTGTCATAAAGTTATGCTACTGCCACAGCAGCTTGATAGGTTAGCCGAACAACAAATGAAACATATTTCTGTTTTTATGGAAAAGAATGCAAATTTGTTTGTTCCTATAAACAGCTAGAACTTCACGCACAAGTCAAATGCAACAGATGGTTCCAAAGGGACAGCCAGTCCATTAATAATGCTTGGATAAACATTAATTTGGTCTCTGTGTGAACTGGTGTTATTGCTTCCTCATTGTTCATGTTGTATACAAATGACATGGGGACAAAAATAATTAAATACAAGTAGGAGCCTATCCCCCCTGCCATGGGGCAGGGTGCACCCTGTACAGGTTGCCAGTATGTCACAGGGTTAACACAGAGAGACCGACAACTATTCGCAATCACACTTATGGGCAATTTAGAGTCTCCAACTAACCTAACGCCACTAATTGCATGTCTTTGAACTGTGGGAGGAAGCTGCAGTACCCAGAGAACCAACGCAGATACGGGGAGAACATGCAAACTCTGCATAGAAAAGCCCCGGCCAGATGGTGGATTTGATCCCAGGAACTTTTTGCTGTGAGGTAACAGTACTAACCACTGTCTCTGTGGAAACCTATTTTAAACGTAATTTTGAGTATAATTATTTTTCTATTATTTTTTACTTATGTGGATATGCTACACATGTAGAAATCATTTCATTTTTTAGTTAAATTTGCTTAAATGTTTAGTGAAAAATAAAATAAATGAAAAAAAAAAGTTCTTGATCACACGGTTAAACCTTCACCAAGCTCACTCTCAGGATTTACTTTTAATAGGTACTGATAACTGGACAAATAACATGAGCTTATTATATAATATTATTCAACACTATATTTCTAACTAATTAGGGAAGCTCGTTCTCCTTCTCTTGGCAATACTCTTTAAAGATATAGCACATTTTAGGGTCAACTTGATGTCAAATGTGACATGATATTAGGAGGCAAACTATAATGTAATACTGTATTTAGGTTCCCATATGCCAGTATCATTTCGTAAATGCTGCCTATACAACCAAAGGCAGTGTAAGTTTAAGCATGGTTTTATAGGTAAATGACATTTTATAAAAGTTTGACCTTATTTGACCTTTAAGAAGAGGTCAGAGGTCCAACGTAACATGATATTTATAATTATAAATATTACAAAATTATAAAGATGTTTCACATTAACTTATTTACATTCTTCAGTTGAAGAGCTCTGATTTCACTGAGTCTTTGAGCTGAGCATTCACTTATCCACATACACTCTGCTTGTAGTTTATATTTGAGAGAAGGTGCTATCTGAGGTCAAAGTGGTTTCCAACAATTCCTTTCACTTTTGTAAGCCTGTGTGTGAGAAGTTTGTGACGCAGGTAGTATGAGAAGCAACTTTACTGGAAGACACAACTACTGTGATGTGCTTGCAGACAGCAGCGGCTAAGTTATTATAATTAGGGATAAAGTGTCAGATTTAACCAGACATGGTTAATTTTCAAAGTAGCCGTGATCAAAATGTTTTACATCCAGTGATGACAATGTGATTACTGAGACAAACCAGTCTAATTGATTTACTTCAGAGAAGTGTGGGGGGGATTGAACTTTGTATTTCACTGCTGAACTGTTTAAATAAGAAAAATTCAGGTTTGGATCTAACCTCTGTTAACACTTGTAGACTTTGTCAATCTTCCAATAGGACTGTTAACTTTTAGCTTCCAGTTTTGGTGGGTCAATGTCAATGAACACATTATGCATATTTGTGATGTGTTTGGACAAAGCAGTAATGTTTGATGCTCTGGGATATGACTGACCTCTATGCAAGCTCATAACAATTCACAAGCACACAAACCATGCTTCCCTACAATGGCCAAGTGTTTTGTTTTTTTTTTTATTACCAAGCCTACCAACCTTAACCAAGTTTTTTTTTTCTTTTTGCTTAAGTAACTGTGTTTCTGTAAAATTGTAGACCTGTTTTGCCCTCTACAAACATAAACCTCATATTGAAATGGGTTGTTTTAGACGGCTACATCAAGTGACCGCAATGATGGATTAGTAGAAGAACTTGTTGGATGTGGGTAATCAGTTTAAATGGTGTAATACTATAGATCAAACCCTTGTGCTAATCAGCAAAGTTATCAGCTAGGCTGCAGCTTAAATAGGCACTTCATGCAAGCACATCAGTCATAACACTTTATTTATTTATTGGTTAAATCTTTAAAAAAAAAATGCCATTCATTGACTTGTTTTCATGTTTATTCTTGGATAACGGATTTTTTTTTTGGGCACTGGTCAATATGAGTGTTCCTTCCTATTGTTTAAAGTTTCTGATGGTATGAAGGTAGAGAGTATTGTATGTTACAAAGCTTTCTGTATTTTGGGACTATTTATATTCTGACTGAATTCACTGTGTCTAAAAGCTCTTATTAGCCCACTACAATATCTAAGTACAAATGTCCAAGTGCAATTCTGCAGTGTGCAAAAAGAAGGTAAAAATGATATCCATAAATTGTATCTACACATATTATTTATGCTGAGCATACTACTTCTAGAATTTAAAATAGGAACATGCTTTCACTCTCTGCTTTTACATTCTTTCTTATGAGTCTTTGATTGACGCACCGTATTACATCTAAATTCATCACTACCAGCATTAAATTACTTGGAAATGTGTAGGAAAGTAGGATAATTAGCAATTCATTAAACTGTTAACCCATGAATGCAGTCCATCTGAGACAACAGAGAAAATGTCCCACAGTCATGCGAGAAAGTTGTATCAGTTGTGTGCTTGTCAAGACTGTGCTACAGAGAGAATCAGTAATCACAAGCTCCTGGCTGATATGGCATTTATATGAAACAGAGTTAGTGCTTTTCAGAAGAAAAACAATTTGTTTGTATGTATCTTCTGAGGAAAGGAAAAAGCACTCTCGGCAAGGACAGCATCATTGTTAGATTTCCATAACGCTTAAGACAGGCTTTGTGTAGTAACACAAAGGTTGATTGATTACCTCTAAATTTGTGTCGTCACGGCAGTACCAGTATTCCAGGCGATATCGCAGGTAACCTTCACTAGATGGCGAGCAACAATAAACAGTTGTCAAGCAAGACAAAAATAATGAAGTGCCCTTTGCAGCAGGATTCTTCAAAAATCTAATTTGCAATTTGTTCAGCCCTTATTTACACTCTTGAAACATTTGAGCGTGAGTTCACAATTTCTTCAGAGATCATCAAAGATTGCTGTCTTTAAAGCATGTTTTTATTTTCATGCATAGGAAATTACTGTGTATCATGTGAGCTGTTCTTTATATTTAAATACAGTAGCAGTGTGACTGTATACTTTGCTGGCATTGTGCTTATGTGTGTGCAATCATAATCTAGGGGAACTGTATAATTCATTATTTTGGTTCTGGATATTTTTGTAGTTAGTGCACTAGAGTTAGAAATCCTACTCTGTAGTAAGAAAAATGTATATATTTTCTCTGCCAGTGTAATTTCCCCTTTTACCCTTTGGCAGTCTTTGTCCTCCTCCAAGCTTGGGTCCTCTACCAGCGAGTCCTGCGCAGTCTCTTAGCTGTTCCCAGGACTGCGCTCTTCTGGACAGAGATCTCGGATGTCATTCCTGGAATCTGGTGGAGCCACACTCCCAGTTTGGGGGTCACTGCCATGAGTTTTTGATTACCACAGGGACCACGGTTGCCTTCACTTTCCCCATCTCTCAGCTCTTGGTATTTATCAAGCTTATTTCCCCTTAATGTTACTCTTCATTGGTACAACTATCACTAAGGACTTCCTGCTCTGCTTGCCCACCACTACTATATCCGAATGGAAATACATCACCAGTTAATCCGTCTGTATCAGGATCTTAGCTAGGTCATTCTCAACCACCTGTGGTGGTGTATCCCTTATTGACCTTAAGACGTCCAAGCCATACTTGGCACAGATGTTTTTGCATATACCACCCAATTGATTGTGGAGTTCCATGTATGCCCTGCCTGTTGGAATCTTACTTTATTCTTGCCTTATTCTCTGCAGAGACTTGGTGGTTGAAGCTTTCCTAGCGGCTCGTCATGATTTCCATTTGGCAGTGGGATTCCAAGGTACGTGTAGCTGCCCTTAATGTCTGCAATGTTGCCTTCTGGTAGTGCACTCCCCTAAATCTGACTACCTTCCCTCTCTTTGCTCCCATCCAACACTTCTCCCATCTATATACCATTCCATCTGGCATTGCTGTAGATCCTAGTGGAGTGGATCAGTTTGCTCCTTTGATGTTTCTGCCAATGCCTTTCTGAGCCCAGCTCATATATTGAGCTGTATGCCTATTCATCTTAGACAATATGATCCCTGACAAAAGCTTCCATGTGGTACTGAGGCACGTTATTGGCCGGTAGTTGGATGGGACTGGTCATATGCAGGCTGTGCAGAGATGCCACTGAGACAACCCAACACATAACAGGGTCCAAGCAGGCAAGGCATACATGGAATACCATAACCAAGTGGCTGAATTTTTTTGTAATAGCCTCATAAAATGCAGCTTTAATAATATCTAAAGCAGGGGTCTCAAACTCCTGGTCACTTTCCAACTCCACTCCTTACTTCTGTCCCACAAATTGATGTCAAAAATATAATATAATTTGACCCTTTAAGTTACTTTTTTTAAAAATTTTCACTTAAGCAAAATGTCAAAAAAGTAACGTAAAGGGCCAAATTGTATTATATTTTTTAGATCAATTTGCGGGCTGGAAGTAGGGGTGGGGCCAGCAGTGTCCTGTGGGCCAGGAGTTTGAGAACCCTGATCCAAAGGATCTAAGTTTTTGACACATAGTTTCCTACAGACTCACACATAGCCATTTATCAATATAATTTCCAAATAGCATGTTTTATTAAAATTGTCCTTGTGAATCACTAATTATTCATGAATTTTATTTTATGGAGATTATTGGAATCTGGGGTGTATATTGTGAACATCTGCATACTCCTTGTAGGCAGCTGGTGACTTGCAAAAGCATCTGGTGACTCTATGAATGACAACAACCTCACAACTACAAATGGAAACGATCATACTAACACAAGATATACTGGGGGCTCAGAAATGTGTTAATATGGAGCATTAAAGCATCACTTTGACAGCTTACCCTCAAAATACTGTAATATGCATTGCCCTCGCACTTTGTATCACATTCAAAAGCCAAACCCCCTTTAGGGGCAGAATATTGGCACCACATTCGATACTCACTGGAATGTGTTAATTTAAAGTAGCCTCTTTACCCATCAGGGCTGTGCTTCGCCAGCCAAATTCCACTGTGACCAGAGCTGGCAAAGTGTAGTGTTATAAACGTCAGCACAAACTGTCTTAGATTTATCTTACTAGAGGTTGACTTTTTGGACTCATGCATGTAGGGCGCATGCACAAAAATACAAGGATATATAACAGTGCAACAAAATACAAGTATATGCAAAAATTCCAGTTCTAACTCCGATACCTAGTATGTCACCTAATCTGTAAGCTCAATTTGTGGGTTGCCAGTTGCCACAAGGTAGAAAAAGCATACTGTAAAACACTCAACACTTTAGAATGCACCCAGTTCATATATGCATCACTAAATGCTTAAATGCTCAGACACTAAATGCACGTCACTACTACTTAAGGGGCTGTTAGGCAGCTAACAACTATTTAAATAGTATCTGTGATTTATTGATGTTTCCCAGCATTACCTTTTTTGCATGTTAGATTTTTTGTGTTGAAATGATAGCATAATTAAAAGATGAACAAAAAATATTTGTTTAGTAGTTGTAATTGTAGATGTAATTGGTGTATTTGAAATATATTTCCATTTTTGACCTTTACAATACTATACTTTATGCAGCACAAAAATTGTGTGAATTCAGAAGAACATCTGCTTCTATTTCACGAAACACATTTTTCTTGAATATGTGAAAAGTGTATTTTAACAATCAAGTGGTGATTGTATTGTAGGCCTTCATCTTCATCAATGGAAATACAGAGCATTTTCAACAAGATGCAAACCACTAGTTACACTCAAGATCACAGATTCACAGGTCTGAAAAAAGATCAACTTGTACCAGAATAATGAGAAAAGTACAGAGAAGGAGAGAAACATCTCATCTCTCATGATTCAAAAGTAAACAACATTATCTGTCAAGTATTGGAGGCAATGTTGAGTAAGTGTATGAATTAACAAGCTGGCACAGCATTTAGCGTTTAGTGTTGGCAAGCTAATGCTAATTAGCCCCACTCCCCAACACACAACCCGGCTAAAAAAAAATTTCTGGCTAGAATCCTGAAAATCAACAAACTGCCTTTAATAAGTTTTTATCTAAAAAAAAATGTCAAAAGAAATGTTCACACAGACTTTTGCATAAAAATTGCATATCAAATGAAATGATAATGTATTTTTTGTTTGTTTTGGATTGAAAATGCACCAACCGTACACAACAACAGCAGTCATGTTTTAGCAGATCTATTTTATGGTAACCAGGAGATATTGCAAAAAAAAAAAGTTTACAACAGAGGCTTGTCAAATTTATGCAAATTTGCTAAACTGTAAAATGGTTAAAACATGACCCGTGAAAACGGAGGTCTATGTATCTGCTATAATGATAAGCTACAAATGGAAGCCTGGGGCATCCATAACTGTGCCAAAGGCCTTGGCAGTTTTCCCAAATGGAAAAAAAAGCCATTTTTGACTTGGGTATAGGAAGGCAAGTTGTTTGAGTACTTTGATAACTGCTTGACATTGTTCTCCCTTGGCAAAAACATATTCTTCCACAAGAGACCTACTACTCCTAAGTGAATTAGTGAAAGCCTCTTCTTCACATCTGCAAAGCAGTTTGCTTAGAGTGTTCTGGCAGGAAAGTAAGTAAAGGTCATCCTAGACATATCTTAGAAAAAAGGAGAATAAAAGGAGAGAGTGAGAGGTGGAGAGAGGTTCTGCATATTGTAGTCATACAAGGAGAAAAAAACAAAGAAAACAATAAACAGTTATGGGTTTTCACATTTTTTTCAAGGTTATATTTTATGCACCGAAGATTTTCACATGAACTCTTTTTGTATGTTGACTCAATTTTTTGCTTTCCATAAGAAATTTCTGAGCTACTCTCTCTCACACACACACACACACACACACAAAATATACTGTAAATATAAACATATATATATAGAGAGAGAGAGAGAAAGAGAGAAAGAGAGAGAGATAGAAGGGCTGTCAAAGTTAATGCAATATAAACTTATTAACGCAAATTCCTTTTAATGCCTCTACTGTATGTCTTTTAACATGCATGCACGGTCAGTAGCCTTTGGCCCGTTCCTGTGGTTTGAGATGTCAGGAAGCGATGCAACAGTAACGTTGAGCACAAAAGAATGGCAAGTTTAGCTTTAAAGCTCTCTTTACAAGACCAAAATTATTTGTATTCACTGTCAATATGAACTGAGTTGCCACCGTAGTACGTAATGTCTTGACTACCACTTGCTGGCCAAGCACACAGCTGACGAGGAGAGTGCTCGTCCGCATTGCCAAAGGCAGACCATGCTGGATAGCCATCAATGGAGAAGTCTGGAAAATTAGTTTTTAAATTTGTGTTGTTGTGTCTGCCTGTTTTGATCCCACTTAGAAGGGGATGTTTTTTTGTGAGTCTTAGTTTTTGTCCATGTTAGGTTAGCCACAATTACATTGTGTGCAAGTATATGCCTACATGGATTATTTTATGAGTTTGCAGTACCTTTGCAGTTGATCTGGAGCATAATCTGGATAGTGTTTGTCATTGTTTTGGATTGTTGCAACAATAATAAACATACATTAGCATAAAACAAGTATATTTTTCCACTCCCATGCTGATGAGTATTAGAAATATGAAGAATATCCTGTTACGGTGTTAAGGTACATTTAGAACAGAAAATCTGGCAATTAAATATTTTAATGATTGACCGCTCTAATACACACACACACACACACAGGTGGCGCCTTAAGCCAGTAGGCTTCTCCAATAATCTCTCTGCTCCTAAATTCACCCAATGCATGGCAGTCCATATCAAAAAGTTTTCTTCCTTTTAATGTTTTTTTTTCTCCCCACTATTGCCATGTTTTCTCACTTGCAATTGTTCGATGGATTTCTGTCTATTTCTATTGCAATATTACTACTATTTAAAGTGGCTTGTCAGATTAAATTAAATTAAACTGAATCTGTAAAAAAAAACCAAAACAAAAACTAATCTTGGAAATTAGCATGGAAGTGGTTATTGATTTGTACATATTTTCTTGGTTCCTCTTTTTGAACATGTCTTTGTGCTGTTGCTATGATATCAGTGTTAAAAGATGGTTTTATGCATTGCTGAATGTATCCTCAATCTTACCATATTGGTAAAGTCAGAATCCTTCCCCTCTGTTCACACTCTCAGCATGGCCTTAGTTCTTTTTTCAGAACCTCTAGTTTCCTTGGGCAACCTCTACATATAATAAAAGATGAAAGAATAGAGAAATTGCTTTTTTTTATAACTGCAGGGGTGTTGAAACACTGCTGTTTGTGTATGCAACTTGCAAAGTTATCGAAATCTGTCAGTTAGGGAGAAAGCACAGCATCCTAGAACCTTCATATGAACAAACTAAGGTTTGCAAAATGTTTTGTGCTTTTGTAAACAGGGTAATTAGGGCAAGCTGCCTTCATCTCAGGATACCGATATTTCATTTCAGTGCTGGTCTAACTGCAAAAGCAGCCAAGCACACCTTAATATCTACCCACTCTCGCAGCTAATCACATGAAACCATGAGGAGAGAGAGAGAAGAAGGGGATGAGATGAACTGAGATAGTGAGAATGTGTCACCTCTCCATTTTTTTCACACTTTTCTGAAATAGGGGTGAAAAACAGGCGAGTGCCATTTGTGAGCAGGCGGCTTGTGACAAGATTTCCGTCAGGGCTGGCAACTCTAATTAGAGGACTGGAGCAGGCAGACTGTGAGAGAGCAACACTTAAAGCTGGAAAGGTCAAAGGTTCATTGACACATTCACCAACATACAGTACAATACAATACTGTGCGTATCCCACACACATACACACACTGCATAATTCTAGATCATAGTACTTTAGCAAGTGCAAAGGCCAAATACAGTCTATGACCTCCAAGCAACTTCTCTTTTAGAACTTTAGTTGAGTTCCTGTGATAGTAGATACCTTAGCAGTAGAAATCATTTCTTGCTTTGAGGTTACTGTTGTTGTGAATTGCTGCTATTCAGCACTGTGCAAAAGTCTTGAGACACCCATCATTTCTTCTTCATATTCTGTTAAGAAAATGGGAAACAGATGTAGCAATTTATTGAAATGCTTGATGATGTATTGCTTCAATAATTTTGAGGTCCAGACACTGGGGAAGCCAAAGATTTGAATAAAATAATTCATCATTGCGTACTGTAAGACTTGTTGCCACTGATTTTTTCCCCAACCATCCATCCATCGCGTGGGAGGGGCAGCAGCCAAAGCAGAGAAGACTTCTCTCCTCCAGCTCATCTGGGACTAGAGATATTATCTAGGGATGTTCCTGGTGACTAATGTAATGGACTAAACAAGGAAAAAAATAGACTAGCTGATGACTCTAAAACTAAGAAACTTTCAGCTATGAAGTTATAGGACTGTTTAATGGACAATGCCCAAAAGTGTCTAAACAAAGGCATCTGAAAGCAATAATCCAAACGAGTGTTCTTCAGTAATGAATCACACTGTAAGTGCTGCTTAACTGTGTGGCGCCAGCCTCCTCCTCCAGCTTACCCCTGATTCAGACTTCAGCACTGAGTCTTTGTATGACGTAACCTACCCAAGTGGCCAATGTTGTTGTTGACGTTTATGCGTGTGCTGGTGCATTGTGTTTATTAGCCTCCTAAGACCCTGCATCCACATATGGGGGCATTACAGTTTGGCTTTGCTGCACCTTATACTTCATTGTGCTCAATAGTATTTTATACTTTCTGAAGTCATTTTGTTTTTGTTGTGTTATGCTATAAAATAATACCACTGTCCACATCTGAGGACATTTTTTTTGTCTCACAAAAGATTGTAACAACCATGTAACCAAATACAACTTCCTGTTCAAAGAG
>VUQK01042859.1:24219-43127 GCA_015106715.1 Bujurquina vittata
TCTCCAAAACTGCAGCTCTTGTGGGGTGTTCCTGGTTTGCAGTGGTTAGTAACCTTTAAAAGAGGTTGAAGGAAGGAACAGTGGTGACCCAGCAACAGGGTCATGGGGGCCCAAAGTTCACTGACGTATTACGGAGTGCCATGTGGTCCAATCCAGCAGACGAGCTAGTGTTACTATTGCACAGATGTGGCATGTGCTGGACAAACAAAACCGATCTTTAGATATCCCACCTTGCAACTTAGGACTTAAAGGATCTGTTGCTAACATTTGGCATCAGATGCCAAGCAGACCTTCAGCGGTCCAGTGGAGTCCACACCTCGACGGATCAGGGCTGTTTTGGCAGCAAAAGGAGACCTGCACAATATTAGGCAGGCAGTCATAATGTTATGCCTGATAACTTTAGAAAGACAATGCAAACAAAGCAAGAGGGAGATAGAGATAACAGACTCATGTGAAGGGCTTAACCACTGTAAAAAACGTTGATTTAAATGTACCCAATGGGCACCCTGAAGATCTCCGGCACCAAGAAAACAGCAAGACAATGCCTTGTCCTCTTAAAGTGGATGTTAGCAAGGTGAAATCTAAAGACCCTTCAAATTTGATTTAAACACACACACACACACACACACACACACACACACACACACACACACACACACACACAGACACTAATATATAGCTCTCAGTCAGTAAGAAAATTTGAGAAAAATTTAAACTGATTTGCATTTTAGATCAGATGGACCTTTGATCCACAATGTTTGATGGTGTTTATTGTTTAGTGTAAAAAGGAAAAGCAGAATCCATCATGCACACCAAAATAATATTTAAATATAAAATAAGACTGTGAGATTAAGCCACTTCATAATATAGCCTGTACCCCTGTTGTTTTTAAAATTCATGGAAGCTACTCACCCCTTAAAATTACTTAGAGTATAATTATTTCCTGTAAAATATCTACACTTACTCACTACTTAAAATTACAATATAATTAGTCTAACCTGTAAAACCTTGATATGTTATCTCCTTCCTACACAAAGGTAATACAGAATGCAGAAATGTGTATTCTAATGTATCTATAATTAAGTATTTGTAGGCATCATAATTTCTGATAAAATACACTGAAATTGAATTCAATTCTAAAAGAATTACACCCTTTTTGTGGGTCACATTTATAAAGTGCTACCCAGGAAAGGTCTAGTCACAAAGAAGAAATAATGATGACATGGTGTGCAATGTTGAAACAAAAACGTAGTAATTATATTTCAGTTGCTTCTTCAGCTATTTAAATGAAATCAAAATTCTAATCTAGTGTGTGTAATACGTGTAATGAATAGGCACAGATTATAGAACTGTTTTATTCAGCTTTATCATTCATTTTTCTTTAAATTGTTTAATTTGTTTGGGGGAAAAAGAGATCAGAGAAAAAATATATGAATACAATATATTGTAAAAATACAAAGCTGTATAGGCCAGTCTAGCCTGCATGGACTTACAAGCATAACCAACATTTAAATTTGTACTTTTAAATAACTCAGATTCTGTATGCACATTCACATCTTTGAATTCTGATCAGTGGGGTGTAATGGATATAAAAGACGAGGAAAGTGAATTGACGTAACTGGTATCCAAGTCTGTCTGTTCTCATGTCACTATAAAATCACGAGTTCTTTGCAAATAACCTTTCATGATTTTTAACAATACACAGTTAAATCTATAGGTTTGTGGACAAAGACATAAACTTAGCACAAAAGGTAAGGAAATTTGTCTTTGGTCAATTATTTTCAATTTATGTTTCTTGGAAATAAATCTCATACCTTTGGAGAGCCTGTTTATTTCCCCTTAAATGGTGCCAAAATTTTAAGGAAAATCCATATGTGGGTTTAGCAACAGAAATAAATATTAAATACTTGGTTGTGCACATTAAAAACTTCCCAAATTTGCTAATGCCAAACAGCTTATTGACTCTTGTTTTGAACTCTGGTACCCGAGGCGCAGGATATCAGGCTTGTCATCATTTGAGACAATGTCAGTGCAGAGAGATATCGAGATGTGATTCTACAGCCAGTGGCAATCCCATATGTCCACAATCTGGGACCAAACTCTATCTTCCAAGATGACAACACTTGCCCCAACAGAGGAGGTTTTAATCACTGTTAACCCCTCCCAAATACCTCCAGAATTTGGGAGTGAAGAGAGTGGAATGGGCTGCCTGCAGTTCTGACTTAAACCCCCATTGAACATTTGTGGGATCAGCTTGGGCACGCTGTTTGTGCCAGAGTGAACAACACAACCAAACTGGCTGACTTGTGACAAATGCTGGCTGAAGAATGGGATGCCATCCAACAGCAGTGTGTGAGTGTAACCCAGTAGAGAAAAGGGTCCTATTTATCTTCCTATTTTTTTCAGCGTACACATTTAACTTTGAAAAGCACTTATTCTGAAAAAAAGGAAGCATTGATTTTCTCTCTTGTCATCCTTGTTGGTTGGCACTGAACTTCAGAAAAGAACACAAGCTTCGCTGACAGACCTTTGTAGCCATTGTCCAGTCTCTGAGCATAAATCTATGGAAGCTTGTTCACACCACTGAAAATACATATATTTTTTGCAATCCATTACTCGAAATCTTGGAATATTTTCTCAAAATTTCAAGTTAGGTATCTCAAAATTTTGAAAACAATGTTGGAAAATTTGAGTTATGTATTTCAAAATTTTGCATTAATAGGTCATTCCCAGAGTTAGCTCTGGAAATCATGAAGCTCAGTTAAATAGGTCATTTCCTTATTACCTGGAAGGAGATTAATCCAATCCGCGTGCACTCAAAGTTAGGTAGCGGCAGTATCCCTTAGCTAGCAGTGTATAGCAAATGTAAACAAATTGCCATAAAGAAAAGTAGAGCTACATACTTGGGAGGACTTATGATGAAAAAGTAAAGTCTCCCAATATAGTCAGGCCATTTTGGATCGCCCACGTGAACATCTGGGCTTCAAAATAGCCCTTTGGCTGTCAGACTACTGCAAATTTTTCATATATTAGAAAAGAATGCATTCTAACACCCTAGCTACATTTTGATAAATCCTGAGACCTCGATCAATGAATTTGAAGGTTGATTTACAAAGTTGATTTATGGGATTTCCCTTACATCAGTTACAGTCAAAGGTTTGGACACACTTACCCAGTGTTTCCAAACTTTTGACTGGAACTGTAGATAATAAATTGTAAGGTTAGCAATTATCATTGCATCTAACTGTCTGTTAAGAAAGGTTAATAACAATAATCATTCAAATGTAGCATTACTTTTAAAGTGTTTCAAAGTTTAAAAAGAAATGAGCATTGAAGTATAAAGTACTATACATCTAAAATTGCAGTTATTTATTTATTCATTTATTCTTCCTGTAAGAGTCATGCTGGTTACATGACAAATGCTCTCCTAAAGAAAATATTTTTCTCTTTATCTGTTAAATAATTATTTATGCTCCCCATGAAGAAAAATGTACTGAAAGAAACTAATGGATTAGAGTTGGGGTAAATAGTTGGAGAAAGTTGCAGGTATAAGTTGATAATTATTTTAAAGCAGCATTACACACATTCCATTAACATAAAATATTTATGAAATTTTTAACTGCAAGTGTCCAATCCACCTAGTATTGCTAAGATATACAAATAAAGTAGTACATTGATTAGAAGTGTTCAGTTTTACAAAAGCTTTTTTTTGTTGTTGTTGTTGTAGCACTACTACCTTGTGAAGTAGCTGACATGCATCTCACCAGTGTAGAGCACATAAAACTCCTGACCTTTATACTACTGGCCTTTGAATGGGTGTGGTTACAAAAGATTTAAAAAATCCTTAACAGTGAGGGTAGACAGACCTCAAAGCTTATGAAAGACACGGTTACCAGGTAACTGTGAAAGTGAAAAGGTGACCAATTTTTAGTGCCTAAGGACACATCTCATCTACAGGCAGAGTTGATAACTTCTGCTTTAATGATCCTGTCAGGGTCATTTAAATTAGAGACCTGCAGGAAGGTAAATGAGAATGAATCGAGATATAATCCCCAAACACTACAGACTTCATCAGTATGAGGCCAGAGATATATCTCTTTTAAAGGTTCTTTATGTGGGAAGGTGGAAGCTCTCCAATGACAAACCTATTATCTGCTCTGCTCACTGCTCAAGGTTAAAGTCACTGGATCCATAGAAATCAGAATTGGAAAATAGGTTACTTCTACATGAGCTTGGGTTTTTATCATATCTGAAACTGTTATAGATGATCAGTGTCATTATGAATGATGAGGTCTCACTCTCGTTATTCATAATGCTAGTGAAAGGTGAGAATGACTTTCATTTCCTCTTAAGGTATCATCTTTTTCTGTGGCTTGCACATGTAAATGAGTTTAACAGAAACTCTTAGGTAGTAGGTGATGTGCCGCCAAGTTCAACATGTTTAGCTACAGTATTTCACATTGTGGCTAAAATGCCTCGTACAATGACTGGGGGACTGTTGGCGCTGACAGGCGCATTAGTGTTGCTTAATACCTTGTCGGTCTCTCAGGTCAGCAGACCAGCTGCTCTTAGAGGTACCAAGATCAAGGAGGAAGCTCAGAGGGGACAGGGCTTTCTCTATCATTGGTCGTAGGTTATGGAATGACCTGCCTTTGCAGATTAGAGAGGCCCCTTCACTGTCCACTTTTAAAAGTCGTCTTAAAACCCATCTATTTTCCTTGGCTTTCAATTCCAGTGGGATCTAGTTTTAAACTGTATGTTTTATGTTTTTTGTTTGATTGTTTTTTACTGTTTGTTTTAAAAATTGTTATTTATTTGCATTTTAATTGTACAGCACTTTGTGTCAGCTGTGGTTGTTTTAAAGTGCTATATAAATAAAGATGGTATGGTATGGTATGGTAATGAGAAAAATGTTTTTTATTAATTTTATCTGGATTTAGTTTATGAAAGCATCACAACTTTGTTATGGTTACCTTTAAAGATGAATAAATAATTTTTTCCAAATAATACACAATCTGAAGAAATAGCATTGAGGACAAGATTTGCGATTTACAAAAGTACAGTGTGACACAGCGAATAAGGACAATCTACAAATTATGCAAGGCAAAATTATGAAAGTTATTAATAATCCTGTAAGCCTGCAGAGTTTCAATTGATGCCGTAATTAATATATATATATATATAAGCAACACAGTGGATGGGTTTTACTTACAGATTCTGCCAAGAGAGATCAGTTTGTTCTGTTTAAAATATCACAGGTTAGAAATTTCTTCTATTTGGCATGCTGATTTTCACAAGGGCATTTTTTGATACCTGTATCCTAAAGACATTGCAGTTATTAACACATATGACAGCAACAGTATTATGTATGCAGACATCCATCGCTTGACCAGATAAATCTTGTGGAAAAAACTAAGCGAAACACAAAGGATATTGTGTTTGCCATTCGTGTTCAGTGAGATAAGTGATTACTCGCTGAATGTCCACTGTCAAGTATCTTTAGTCCTAAATACATCGCTGGCAGACACACTCATCTACCTACTAGCAACATAAGAGGGTTATTATCAGTGAGAATAACCAGTAATAAACAGAGAGCAACATAAGACATATGCTTTCATAAGAAGCATCTGTTTGTTGTGTGAGTAATCTCTTAACCAATTTTCCCCCCTTTTTACCAAAAACTAACTAAACAGAGTAAAAGTGGTAATTAAAGCCCAGTGTTTTTCATCTGTTATCTGTTACGGTTGAACACCAACTGTATAGCTCCTCAAACACCCCCTCAGCCTTGTGTGTGGACTTGTGTTGCTTTTTCAACCTGGAAACAGACTGCCTATCCAGAACAATCACTGCTGAATGAGGCAACAACTACTTACAGTAAGTGGAGGACATCACCAACTAGCAATATGTATGGTACTGATAACAGCCCTTCAATGGGCTGATAACATCAGAATCAGGTGCTGCAACACAGTCCGATGCCAGTTTGTGAAATAATCACATTTTGTCTGTTGATTTGACCCTTTAAACAGGAAGGAAGGTGTAAGGTTGTTGGTTAAATAATTTGACTTTCAGAAGCTTTTAGGAAGCCTGAACCTTCATTTTCATGTGAAACACCCCTGTTTTAACCTTTGCATTGGCAAAAACACATCATCAGGAGAAAAAAAGTACCTTGTAGATATTATTCAGTGTCCCGAAACATGTAAATAGCAAATGTTTATGTTGTTTTGCCACACAATTATTACAACACCTCATGTCTGATAGCTCCTATGCTACAGTGGAAACAAAAAATAGTCGTTTAAGTGACCATTTCTGAAAACTTGCTTGCAGTCCCTGGGGTGGAAAAGTAGCTGAAGAGACAGCAGTTCAGTTTCCCCATGGGACCATATTTCTGCCACATTATTTTTACTTTTAAGTTTTGTTTTCACTTGATGTTTACTTTCCTTTTCAGTAGCTGTTTGGTTATGTTTAGGCAACACAACTTCTTAGTTAAGCTTAGGGAAAGAAATAGGAATATGTTGCCTGGGTGACAAGTCTCCTTAGAAAGTAGTCTATAAAAATTATTACTCTCTGACATGAAAAAAAAAAAATCACATCCACGAATGGAAACAAATAGACCACATTCTGTCACCATTTCACACAATTATATTATATTTTATTTTTTCTTTACAGATCTTTATTTCCAGCAGTGCAATTGGGCTTTAACAATTGGAAGAAAGGGGAACTTGGGACAAACGCTAATAGTGGGGTTTGTGGGTGGGAACAGAAAAAGAACATTAGATCAAGACAAATAACAACTGAGCAACAAAAAAAAAGGTAATTTGGAGAGTGTAAACCCCCCCCACACACACACACACATTCAATAGATTACACTTTGTAAGTAATATTTTTAGCTGTGTGCAAGTCACTTTCATAAGATTTTTGTTTTTAACCATTCACATCAGATGGTGTTAAAACCTATACTTGAAAACATACTTTGCATAACCCCTTTTGCAGCTATTACAGCATCAATAGCTTGTGTAATTTTCTGTACACTGGACATCTGGAATTCTTCCTGGCAGATCTTCTCAAGTTGTATCCAATTGGATGGGTAGCATTTGTCAGCTGCAATTTCATACATGCAATTTCTCTGTACAGTTGTTATTTGGGGTTTAAATAAATAGATATTAATGTATATTTTACATTGTATGATTTGAGTAATGCTGATGCCTATAAAACACCTTGTTACATCTGGTTTTGAGCAAACTGCAGTTTAAAGCACAAGCTATTCAGTTTGGAAGAATAAATAACACTCTTCTTGTTTTGAAATGCTGAAACAACAAGTTCATGCCTAATAAAATTCATGATTTTAGTACACATCGATTATCAAGTATGGCCTCACTTGATCTTACCAGTGTCTCACAGTACATACTTATTTTTACATACAATAACTTAGATTACTAGGTAATTTTGCCAACTGGGTGATTTTATACTCTGCTACTATTTTTGTCATGGAACGGCTGTGTGGCAGGCAAGATGAGGACCCCAATGCAGGATACACCGGACACCAGGACATTAAATATACACCCAGCTATATTATGCTGAACTGGCCGACAGAAGAGAAGCCAAAATAAAACACACGGCAGGGAGACATTCGGCGACAACGCAACAACAGCCACTGAAAACATAGGACTTAAATACACAGGATAACGAGGGGCGTGGCAACAGCTGACGAGACCAGGGGAAGCAAAACTGAATACAACAGACAGGGACCAGATGACTATCAAAATAAAACAGGAAGTCACAACAGGTAAACAGAGACACAGACACTGGAAACACAAGGAACTAGAAAACAAAGCATATCCAATGACCCTGAATTGGAAAGGCAGTTAAGAAAATGGATGGTTTTGGTGAACCATAAATCATGAATGGTATAGTGTAGTTTTTCTTTACCTGTTCACCAATTTCATTATTAAAACAATATAAAGGAGTTATTTTAGATATACATAAATGATGAAAGCAACCAACAATAAAATTTATAAGTGTTGTGTTCACTTGAAAGTACATATTAGGCTGCATTTCATGTTTATTTAACCATGAAAAAAGTGGACATGGAAAAAAAAATTAGGAGTGTTAGAACAAAATTGAAGACATATATTTGCACAGCTCCTTTTATAGACCTCTCACCATAATGGTAATGACAATGAACACATTCGGCACATAGACAATGTTGCTAATCAAGGACAAATAAGATGTTTGTCACTGTTCTGTTTCACAGTGTCGTTTGTTCCGACAACAAATGACTCTCATACACTAAACAATGGGCTGTGTTACATGCCGGTGAATGCTAATTGTCAATTATGCCAATCAAAATCCAATTGTCCGACCACAAATCTGGCATTATTGAATTTATATCTAATGTTCTCACCCAGGCCTGCAAACCTATTATCAGATTACATTATCCTGTGTCACTACATTTCCTACTCCCAGTGAAAAGCAGAAAAACACAATTATATAATTAAGACAGTTTCATTAATTAAATAAAAGAACAAAACTGATTTAGAATTACGAGTCTCAGTTATGACACAGATGATCCTGTGTGATAAGTGAACATTTCTACAGAGGTCATTTCAAGCAGCTTGGTAAACACTTTTCAGGGATGCATGGCCATGTTTGTGTGCACTGTGTCCCAATAAAAACACCTTCTTTTTCTTGGCCAACTGGAAAGAAAGTGTTTTGATGTCAGTGGCAATGTCAAATGCTTGGATGAAATTATATTTGCAAAAATCTTTATTTATAGACAAGACATACAGCACTGAGAAGCTGACAAGGCACTGGGGCCAGCAGGTTGTGGCCTAATCAGCCAAGCAGAAAAGTCACTCTTCTCTCATGCTTACAGATTAAGCTTCTACCCCGGAGTCACGTTTCCCATCAGGTTTATGCCTATACACTGCATATTATAACCCTAGCTCTACCTACCCTAAAGGTACAGCATTGAAATGGGCTGTGCAGGTGTATACCATTCCACCCTACACAACACAATACTCTCTACAAATGTACTTGTCAGCTATTTAGAATGAGACACCAATATTCAAGACATCAATCGTCAGCAAAAATATATTGACAAGATGAACACACACATGACATGTCAACAAATGACAAAAAACATAACATAATGGGGTTTGTGTAAAACTGAAGAAGCCCTGCAATGGGCAGAAGTGGGACTGTTGAAGATTGGGAGCAAAGGGGGAAGCCAGTGTATTATGCTTGTGTTGGTCTGATGTGGTTCCTTCAGTTGAATTGTTAAATGACCGCTCTGTTACACATACTTTGAAGAGTGGCTCAAGAGTAGGTGTTCTGGTCTAATGTTAGAACATTATTAGTTTTGATTTCTTAGAATTACTTTTGTTTTCAGTTGCTATTTGGTTAGGACAAGATGACAAGACTACTAGAATGGGTTTAGGGACCAAAACCGATCAGTGAAAGATGATCAGCTACTGGAAAGATATTTGGACTCCCTGACTTCACCAGGAATAACTGCATGTCTGGCTTATAGTCTTTACCTAGGGTGGAACACTTATCCCGGGATAATGGGCAACAGAAGAGAAATTTGCTGCTTTTTATGGCTCCAGCATAGAATTTGTAGCATTAGGGGCATAACAAAGCTGTGGTTATTTCATGTTCATAAAACTAAGCCGGTGTTTTTCTATTCTTTTGGTAAACCGAACCAAAAGAGTGACAATAAAAAGCAGTGATTGAAAGCAAACATTTAACATTTTTACAAGCAAGATGCACTTGGAAAAGTTCAATGTCTCATCAAAAGTCCGGTGTGTTTGTGGCTCTTCCACCTTACCAGTTATGTGGAATTTTCAGGCAGTAGAAGTATTCTCAGGAAGTATTAAATACTACTATTATAAATTCTAAAAATTCAGAGTACCCAGGCTTCTTGGAGTTGCTGGGTGGGGTGCACGAGGGTGCTCCATCCAGTGACTCCGTCATCCTACTGGGACACTTCAGTGCTCACGTGGGGAACAACAGTGAGACCTGGACGGGTGTGATTGGGAGGAAGGCCCTGCCTGATATGAGTTCCCTTATTGGACTTTGGTGGAAACCACAGTTTGTCCATAAAGGACACCGTGTTTAACCATAAGGACATCCAGAAGTTCACATGGGACTATGACACCCCAGGGCACAGGCCAGTGATTGATTTTCTAATCATATCATCAGATCTGTGGCTGTATGTTCTGGACATTCAGGCGAAGCGAGGACCTGAGCTGAGCTGTCAACTAATCAGTACCTGGTGGTGAGTTGGATCAGGTTGTAGAGTAGATTTTGGACATACCTGATGCACCAAAACGTATAGTGAGGGTCCACTGGGAATGTCAAGCAAAGGCTCCACTCCCACCGCAATATCTTTAAATCCCACTCAAGCAAAACTTTGACAGCATTCCAAGGGAGGCTGAGGACATTGAGTCTGAATGGACCAGGTTCTGCACCTCCTTTGTTGAGGCTGCTGAATAGAGCTGTGGCTCCAAGGTGGTTGTGCCTGTCATTGTGATAATGGGATGACTCGCCCATCTCTGGGGGTGAGGTCACCGATGTGGTTAATCAACTCCTCCAACATCTCCAACTGAAATTTCCCCTAAATTCCTGAAGGCTCTGGATGTTTTAGGGCTGTCTTGGATAACATACCTCTGCAAAGTTGCGTGAAGATCTATGGCGGTGCCACTGGATTGGGAGACTAAAGTGGTGGTTCCCATTTTCAAGAAGGGGGGATCGGAGGGTGTGCTCCAGCTACTGGGTGGTCACGCTCCTCACCCTTCATCAGGTGGTGGCCTCCAGCTTGAACTGGAGTGGTTTGCAGCTGAGTGAGAAGCAGCAGTATGAGAATTAACGCCTCTAAGTCTGAGGCCGTGGTCCTCAGCCAGGAAAGGGTGGTCCCTTCATCCCACATCGGGTCCGGGACGAGTTGCTGCCCCAACTGTAACAGTTTAAGCATCTTGTTCATGAGTGAGGAAAGAGGAGAGCAGGAGATTGACAGATTGGGCCTGCAGCTACAGTGATGCAGACGCTGCACCACTCCCTTGTGATAAAGAGAAAGCTGAGTGTAAATGCAAAGCTGGCAATTTCCCAGTCAATTTACATTCCTACCCTCCCCTATGGTCAAGAGCTTTAGGTATTGACGGAAAGAATGAGATCGGGGATACACACAGTGGAAATGAGCTTCTTCCGAAGGGTGGCTCACTTCTCCCTTAGGGACAGGATGAAAAGTTCAGTCATTCAAGAGGGGCTCAGAGTAGAGCTGAAAAATGGAAAATGTCCAATAACAAGGTTATCTGCTAGACATTTTATATCTACCTTTTTGTCTTGCTGTCTTTGTTATTTATTTATTTATTTATTCATATTATGTTTGTTTATTTGTGACTCCTGCTGTGTTTACTGTATGTCCCTTTTTATCTGTAAAAGGTGCTACTGGAACTTTAATTTCCCTGATGGAATCTTTCTAAAGGGATTAATAAATTTTAATCTCTACTCCTTTACATTGAAAGAAGTCAAATGAGGTGGTTCAGGTATCTGGCTAGGATGCCTCCTGAATGCCTCTCAGGTGAGGTGTTTTAGGCTTTTCCTACCGGGAGGATACCCCGAGGCAGACCCAGGACATGCTGGAGAGATTATATCTCTCGGCTGGCCTGGAAATGCCTCGGTGTTCCCCCGGATAAGCTGAAATAGGTGGGTCTGGAGAGGGAGGTCTGGGTTTCTCTGATTAGGCTGCTGCCCATGTGACCCAGCACTGGCTAAGCGGAGGAAACTGAATGGATGACTGGATAGAGTTGTTGTATTTCTGTTGAGACCCATACATGAATTCTTCACCAAAGAGGCATTTTCTAAAAGGAAGCAAAAGTAGACAAAATGTCAAACAGGACTGCATCCACTTATTGGAACACAGCTTATTGGTATTAGCTCCTAAGAATGATAGCTTCATGTTGTACTTACATGACTGATTTCATTTCCTTTCTCTTTTTACCATTTTCAGTAACTCATAATTCTTAAATGAAACATAAACGCAACCCACACACAATACTTGCAGTCCAAGGTTAAATGAAAAATTATGCAGTTAAAGTTTAAAATGCTCATCAGCGCACCTTCAAATTTAAAGATTATTGTTGGAATTCGTACCTCCAAGTTTAAGCTTAGACACCAAAATGACCACACTCTCATGCAACAAAACTTTGACTAGATGACTGATTGTTGCTATTTTCACTAGTTTGTACCAGACGGTTAGCCTAATTGTTAAGATTTTAATTGATGCTCAGTGCCATAAATGCTTGTCCTAAATGTTACGCAGCCATCTGTCACCAGATAGAGCTGCAGCCCTGGCATCTTTATAGAAAAATGCCATAACTCTATTAATGTTGGCCTGATAGTTTTATTAGGTCTAATATTGTTAGTTGTTTTTTAAATTTTACAACATAACCTGAAGCACACCTTCCAAGAAACACTGTCATTTCCACTGTTATTATGAACAACCATTGTAATTTGCCCAGCTACATCACTGTACAGTACATGTGCCAACATTGTGAGGGGGCTAAAATGCTAACCACCACATCTATATTTTAAAACAGAATCGTAATGAAAACCTCCAAAATAAATCACACCAAAGTATTTACCTTCTGTAAACCCTGATATTTCCTTTACCCATCAGCAGCTAATACATCCACAATGGTAAGAGGTATTGATTTTCTGATCATTTTGATAATGTTCAACTTGTATGTCTGTTTTAGTCATAGGTTTTGCATTTATCTAGGTGTGTTTCTCGCTCTCTGCTGCTAGACTGCATTATTGTAATTATTGTAGAGTCTTTATCGTACAACATAAACAACCTGCTGTTGTGATTTGGTGCTGTATAATTAAAACTGAATTGAATTGAATTCTATGAGGGAATCTCCAACACTCCCCACAATGTCTTCACTGGTCTAAAACTCAAAAACAACTAACACAAATGAACAAATGTCACGACTGACAGAGATGCTCTTTGGGTTCTGAATTTCACACCACTTGGATAGCAAAAACAGAACTGAATCATATCCAAGTTATTTAACGCACAGAAATTTTTCATGAGCTCCAGTTTTCCACATTTTTTGTCACGTACACAAACGTGAGCAAAACACTTTAAACGAATTCAAAACTATTTAAACATTTAAAAAATATTCATGCGGGTTATATGAAAAATACACATGAAATGTTTCTTGCTGC
Source organism: Bujurquina vittata (assembly GCA_015106715.1). Lineage (NCBI taxonomy): Eukaryota > Metazoa > Chordata > Actinopteri > Cichliformes > Cichlidae > Bujurquina > Bujurquina vittata. Next base: position 37,447 of record VUQK01042859.1, read on the forward strand.
GTGTTGACCCCGAGATCACATGTCTGAGGCAATGCATTTCATAAATTCCAGATTACAAGTGTCCTTTTCTTTTTCACTCTGTAGTTACATTGTGCTTTGCACAGAGGAACAATGCTTTCTGCCAGCCTCCTCTTATAGGTTAACAAAAAAACATGATGCAACAAAGCAATATAATTCCGTCACTAAAAGATGTCACGAGGAACAGGAAGAAAAAAATTCAACTTATTATTGGCCTCCATTATTCTCATCATACATTCTTCTTCTCTTGTCACAAGATGTAAAAACATGTACATGACTGCTCAGCTGCACAATGAGCCCCTTATTTGCAACCACTCATTTAGAAACACTAATAGAAATATTCAAAAAGGGGGGCAAGAACAGTCAGTGTTAGGCAGGCACTGCAAGTTTATGAGGGTTGTTGGTTGCTTGAACACTTTTGGTTGCAAGTCATTAATAAAATTGGGTAGCAGCACACATATTTCCACCACTGTGGATGATGCAGGACACAAAAGTGCTTGTACAGCAGCTCAAGAAAGGTGACTGCAGACAGGATCTTTCCATCACTTGTTCAGGTGCTCTACACGAGACTCAAAAATGGGCTACAAACTGTTAAATTCCACTGGCAAGAATCTAATTGAAAAAATTCCTAACTCCCCTTTAAAGCCTCATCTACTTCCTAACCCACAATGTCTAAGCTGATATTTTCAATTGGTTTATAGCTTTTGGGTACATGTCTGCATAACTACTGCGTACTATCAGTGTTAAGGCTAGCTCTTATGTCTAGCCTTATGCTTTGCCTTGGCATGTTCTCTTCTAAAATAAAGTGTTAATCAGGATGGCTGTGGTGAATAAGGTAGCATTTAAAAGTATTTTTTTTTATCCATCTATCCAAGAAGAGATTCAAACTGGGACTCATCAGCAAGCGAGACACCAGGAAGAGACACACTAAGATGAAAAATGCTCTTGTTGGAACAGCTCAGCTAATCATCCATAGCCACCTGTGTGTACACAGGCATATGAAAAATCTAGGCTATGGAGAGCGTGCTGATATAGTGTGTCTGCAATTATCAGCTGTCCATGTATGTAGAACAAACTATTTGCACATTGCTGAACAAGAAGGGAAACACAGCAGTGTCAAAATTCCCTCTAAAGAAAAAGAAAATCAAAATTCTCAGATGACCTACAGTACCACTCTGGTTGTACTGAGAAACAGGAACTGGGAGCCCTCAAGAGCCCTAATACTCCTATTTCTAACAAGACGAAAAGAAAAGAGCATTTGGATGTTAAATAAATAAATAAAATTAAATGTATTGAGGTAATATGAATTTAAATGAAGAGTGACTGCATGGGGTGATTTCACAAATGAAAGTAAGAAAGGACAGGACTGCCCAGATGTCAGATACCAGCGATGGAGACGTTTTCATTTCATTCAATGTATAAAGCACCAATTCATTAGATCTTAGAGTATGTTACAAAGTAAAAGAGAAGACCTACATTTATAAATAGAAATTCAGCAATTCACTATAAGCAAGCATAGCAACAGTGGAGTGAAACCTCGAGGCAGAATCAGGTCCAGGAAGGGCTGACTGCCTTAGCTGGTTTGGGAGAGAAGAAAAGATGAGTTATTGAGAAACATTTAAATAGGGAGACTCACTAATTACAATTTAAAAGTCACCTGTGATACTAATTACAGGACATGCCTTAGTTTAACATACAGTATCCCTGTGGCCAACTTAGGGTTCCATCATTTTTATCCATGCCAGTTTCATTAGTTTAAAAATAAATTGAACCCTAATTCAAAATTAATACCAGCTTTTAGTTAATTTTGAGTATTTTCTTTTTATTATTAATATTATTTATTGTGTCAGTTTCAAGTTGTTTCAATACCCGTTGTGGGTTTTTATTTCTGTAAAGGAAGGGTACCAACAATTTTGACCACGTTTCTGTATGATGTTCATCAATTGCAAAACCAAAAGTGTCACTGCTCATAGTTATTTTTTTTTGTAGTAGTGAAATCCTATATAGCTTATTTCCAACTAGTCTGATTATTCATTCCATAATGTATTACAGAAATGTGACCTTGAATCTGTGACTGATGATCTGTCTTGGCTGACACCACCCCCTCCCTCCTATAAGCACTATCCTTAATATATACATATATAATACTGTTTTTCACAGGTTATTTGTGGGGCAGCATGTGGATAATTAGAACAAACAATGGTCCAATTATCTTTATGTTTTCTTCATTTATATTTACCTACTTGCTCACACATGATAGCTCCTGAGTCATTAGGCATTGCTGTTCAGTCTGCTTGATCCAGCTCTTGAGAGGCTGTAGCTTTAAAAGAAAAAAAGGTTATATCCACGTAGATCTTTTAAAATATTAACTATTCTTTGCTCACCATTGACTAAAAGTGAGATTTGTGGCATGGCTATCTTCCTGTACTCCTAGGAACAAAAAAAAAAAAATCTTGCTTTCTCCTTAACTATGTTCTTAAGCAGTCTAACAGTGACAAATCCCTCTCTGATTAGTTCATTTCAGTTCGTTGTTGGTTATCCTTGGCATGTCAGTAAAAGGAAATTGGATGAAGTGGATTATAATGAATGTAACTGAGCAAAACTGCTTTTGAGCATGTAGGTGACATTCATTTTCGGTAAGTACTATTACATTGGGACGCTCCAAAATAGCAGCAGTGAATTATTTATTTGTTTTATCATGCTTGCAATATCAGTATTGATATTTCCAAAGCATTGTACTTAATTTAAAATTTACATTTATATGTGTTTTCTCCCCTTACTTATTTTGTGCCATTTCTGTGCTGCCAGCTGTTATACGCAATTTTGGAGAGGAGCACTGGGACAAAGTTGAACTGAAAATGCTATTGCAAAAAAAAACCAAAAAAAACCCCCCAAAACAAAACAACAATAACAACAAAAAACTATCAAGATATTTTTCTTACATTTCTTTCACTGAAGAATCATTAATCCATGTAGTCTGACACAATGTATTTATTGTACTTGTTTTAAACTCTGTTAATGTGTTAAATATATTTTCTCACTCAGAGGTACAAAAGATTGTGACACACACTGCGCTGTGGTCACCACAGCTCAGCCATCTGTTGGGCTTTAGAAACTACCCAAATAGTATTGTTTTCCATTGGATTCCTTGTTTTAATGGTAAAGGCACGCTTGTAAATGCCACCTCAGTCCCCTAGTTACACCTGATAAAAAAAGCAGTAGTGCAGCTTGCATTGCTTGGGCTTTTGCCAGTCAGTGACTGGAATGATGATGACTGACCTGCTGAGGGCCAGTCGTTATGTTACTTCCAGTGCTCCAGTTTCCCACCTGCACCTATGTTGCTGATAGTTCATTTTTGCTGTGTTTGTCAGAGAAGAAGTATGTGACAAGGAACATTTTTCTTCATAAAGGAAACAGTGCTTTTCACTATTGAGAAGACAGGAGTTCACTACTCTCTTGATGTTTTGTACCTTACATTAGGATCCCGTGTTGCTGTATCATAATGCTGTTTGTTTATGATAATGCAACAAGTACAGAAAAGATCAAATATAATAACTAAACCATAGACATTTATAATTGTAAAAATACATAATAATGCTATTATAGAGGTACCTAAAGTGCAAAAATGTGGGTATAATATAATATAATATAATATAATATAATATAATATAATATAATATAATATAATATAATATAATATATTACAAAATTTAGCGTGGTTATTCCACCTAAAAAAAAAATCACAAAAAAAGAGAAAACTGTACTAAATTTATTGAGAGCCTGCCATGCTAGGGCAAGATGTTGTGTTTGGTTGGGAATTTGTGATATGGAGAAATGTGATCAATAAATCAGGATATTGTGACATCTAGATATGTTGGTTTCATCTCTTGGCCACATGCCTGTCTGTGCATGTCTCCACAACCAAGCTTATTTGATTATTTAACAATGTAGGGCACCAATCCAGATTATAAAAACGTTATAGGCATTTCACTAGTTCCAGTTCTATTAGTCACAGAAAAATGGAAAATATTATTTATGTGAGATCTTTTTCTGCTTATTTTTAGTCATTTCTGGTTCACGAAATTTTGGTCTTAGAAGTGACCAAGCAGCATGAATCATGAAAACTAGATACAACCCTCAATTTGAAGTCATTTCCATTTTCAGTTACCAAAGTGTATAGTTTGATTACGTATATTTTGGAAGCATTTTGGCTATACAGTATAATCAGTGGGGAAATTGCCCTTAACTGCCTACCTCTATATTGGGCCTAAAAACCATGTGATGCCAGAGGGCCAGAATGAATTGCTACTACATGTTACAGAAATATGCGAAAACTAATGAGCCATGGCTGTTCTTCACACTGAACATGCTCAGTAAACACCCAACTGCAGTCATTGCTTCTACCACAGCTGGAGAGGAGGGGTAGATAATAATTTGCCATTTAAATACAGTGTGGAGAAGGAGGAAGTCCTAATTGCTGTGTGAGATTACCCTTCTGAAGCAAACCAGAAGAAGACAGATCACTGGGCTGATAGGGACCAAAGGTGTAATGACAGGTGCTGTTGACTGAGTTAGGCAAGTTCCCCCTTCCATTCACATTATCAGCCCATCAAGATAGGAAAGCAATTTCCCAGCCTTTCATTTCATAAGCTATGCATATCAATGCCCCATTAATCAAATGATAAAGTTCCCCAAATCCTTCCCTGAAACTCATCCTTCTTCTGTCCTGTTAGGTACTGTATACTATCAGGAATATCTAAAGGAACTAACCTCTACTGGACTAAAGTGATAATGTACATGTAACATGATTTATCTTAATTGATACAACCAAATAGAGAGTTTTATTGTCTGGAGAAATTACTTCAAATGGACACATGAATGAATAGAATTTTCTTCATTTTCATGTCACATTTCACTGAATACTGATTTAGGTTGAGCCGCATATGTATGTGCAAAAAAAGTTGAGTAATCTGTTATTTTTAGCTCATTTTGAATGATCAGTTACTTAAGAGTGAACAGTGAAGAAGCACAAAATGCACACTAACAGGTTAAAAAATCACCAATTTATGAAAAATCCTCAAATTATCTTTCCATTTACCACAAATCAATAGCAGAAACAGGGGGAAAGGTGCTTTGGCTACACGAGAAGATGGAATGGTGTCCCTGGTTTATTTCATGGCTGGCTAGTATGACAGACAACTAGTGAATGGTGTGATTGATTGCCACTTTGTTAAAGCAATTAAGTGGCAGAGTTGAGAATCGCATGTTGCTGTGAAACACAGAATGACTTAAATAAAAGCAACAACTAGAAAGACCCTAAACAGCCACTAATTAAAATGGATGAAATAAAGAGTTTACATAATTTAATATGCATATGCAAACAATACAAAACGTATTCATACAGTATTTCTTGATGACAAAAGCTTAGATTTTTTTTAACACTGTGTAATCATTATAGAAAAAGACTCTCAATCTTCTTTATTGAAAAAAAGTATACAAAGTATGCAAATATTACACAAATTAGCAAATGAAGTACTCTACCCCAAAACACAAAGAAAGAAAGAAAGAAAGAAAGAAAGAAATATGGACTAAAACAATCAGTTTGTTTTACTTTGCCCCCCTCTTTTTAACAAACTACATTTTCGAGTAGTCTCTGTCATTTT
>VUQK01042860.1:29223-56583 GCA_015106715.1 Bujurquina vittata
AAATTGGATTGTGGGGTTTTTTTTTTTTTTTTTTTTTTGTTAAGGCCTTTTTTTTTGTGTGAGTGAATAACGAAAGAGATGAGGCTCTCCTTGAGCATAAAGCCAAAAGACAGGGCCAGCCTTTTCAGCTTGACTTCTCACTCCCCGCACTGCCAAACTGGGCATTGATTAATTATACGTTCCCACAGCAATAGACTTTATGCTTCACTTGCCACTTTTATTTGACACTAAGCAAAGAAAGAAGGAAAGAAGTGAACAATGGGCCCCCTGAAGATCAGAAGAAATTACAATTAGCAATGAAATAAAACACCTGTAGAGAGAACAGACGGGGAACTAAGACAAAAGACTGAAAGGTTAAATTGAATTGAAAGTTATGATTTAAAAACAATGCCAGCACTACATTTTCACCACGGGCATGGTGATATAACTGAAAACCGCCTGAAATGGACAATGATGGCAAAAATATGTGGGTATTTCCAATTTCAAGGTGTAACAGGTTAAAAGGTAGCTTTTTTTTTTTGTCTTTTGGCTGAGTGCGATCTCCATGATCCATCTACCATTAACAGAGCCTCTGCATCATCGGGTCCTGAGCCGTTATTATCAGGCAGCCCATCACAAGCGAAGTGGAGGCAAATGATTCTGGCTTGGATAACAAAGCTGGAGATTACATTTCAACTTCCAGGTGACAGTTTAATTAAGGATCCTCTGGCAGGCTCAACACAACAATAGACTTCCATTTCTCCTCTAAGTGCCAATTTCCACCATCAGGCAGCTGGCAGGTGCATGGATTCATGTGGAAATCTATTTCATGCTCGTGTTTGGCTTAATAGAAATTTTGAGGGTAAAAGAGGCAAAACCGCCTTATCTGTTCAAAATGTCAGAAAACTGAAATTGATTTTTCACCTCCTCCTCTACATTTTTTAGCCAGTATAAAGAAGCCTTCCCCAAATTTTAAATGAAGTCAGAGCATAAAATAAACAGCGAGTGCTGAGTTTGTGCCTGAGACAGTGTTTTGAATGGAGCTCTCCTCGACAGGCTGGAGTCTTTGTTATTTTTCGGTTACAGTAGCTCAGAGACACAAAGGCATTTTTGGATGCTGGTGTGTCCCTGTGTGTGAATAGAAACCACAAAAGCAATCATCTTTGATTCACTGACTGACTAAACCCTCTCCCACCACTGCCCCAGACTCGAAGTTTACCCGTCAGTCGTGATGTTTAGAAACCGCTCACGCTTTTGGAACGATATGTTATAAGAGGACTGCAACGCAAAAGTGATGTCCAAAGCAGTTTCAGAAGTAACAGCCCTTTTCTAATATCAGGCCAGTGACTAATTTCTCCATTCTGATATGCCAGACATTCATCATTGATTAAAAAATTCCTGCCAAATCATGAAATGATATTGCGCTACTTTCATCTTTATTTGGAAAGAGGGCTCTAAGGCGGCCCAAGTGCCCATGGCTGCAAATAGTTGGGCTAAAGCATGGCTCTGTTTTCATTTTCCCTGCCCCAGATCCGATTTTTCTTTTTCTTTTTTTTTTCCCCCCAGAAGGCTGTAAGATAGAGCTCTATCCCCGGGCTTGCTCTGACTTTCTCCCATTCTCCAGATAGTTTATGCTGTTCCAATAAGCTCAGGAGGGCTGGTTTCCAGGCTGTCAAGGCCTGGAGGACAGGCTGACACACACACAGGAGAAAAAAAAAACTAGATCAGTGGGCTCCCAGAACAAGGCAAAGAAAGGTCCACTGCTCAGCACCATTTACATAAGTATGAAGCTTTATGTAGGAAAAATGAATAACCTGCTGTTATGGTAATGACCTTTCCAGTAGCTCACAGACATCAGGGCACCTTCAGACTGTACTGGAAATCTTTTTGGAGGATTCTGACAGAACACAGATTATTGACTAGAAACTGACTTCAGAAGTTAGTGTACGTACTTCTGAAGCTGCAATCCAAAGGTGCCATTTTATTCTTATAATGTTGATGTAGAACGTTTAAATCAGGAATAAACTGCTGCACAATGTGCCACAAGGATTCTTTCTTTTTAATACGAGGCAAATAAATTCAAGAGTTCACGAGTTCTCTCCTCACTCTGCCGCATTTGTAGCCTTGTAAAATGTTTCTTCTCCATCAGTTCACAGAAGCCTGCGTAAAAAGATAATGGCACTCACAGTAGTGACATATTTCTTCAACTAGCAGAAAATCGAACGAGTGTGTGTATTTGCACATCTGCCATTGCGTGTCTGTTTGGACAGCGTGGGCAGTTGCTGCTCAAGGCTTCACCTTTTCATTTGCATGTGTTTTTCATTTTTGCCAGCTTTTTGAAAAAAGCCTCAGATCAGATCAGCGGATCTCCCAGCAGCAGTTCTGATAGGTAGTGTGATAACTGTGTGAGAGAGATACTTCTTCAAAGCTGCAAATTCAGCTTTCCACCTCTATCGTCAGGCTTTCTTTTAGACTTTATTGTGAATCCTTTTTCCTGCACCTTTATTCCTCTAAGTTCTGCATTTGCGTTCTGTCCTTCTGATGTGGCTCTTCTGTGTTCCTGCTCGCAGCCGCCTGCAAAGATCATCGCAAGGCTATGGAGGTGTCGCAGCACTCCGAGGAGATGGGGCTTATTCTCGGTGTATGTGCTGGAGGTCTGGTGGTCCTCATCCTCCTGCTGGGTGCCGTCATCATCATCATTAAGAAAGGGTAAACGGCTCCTGATAGCTATTCTGAACAAAACGCGTGTCATCGTGCTCAATCACACCACATCTGCTGCATTGTTTTACCTTTACGTTTCATTTTCGAGCACTTTGCTGAGCGGTTTCTGCCCGTGCTCAACTTTTGCAAAGGTCATGCTTGTGTAGCGAAGATGGACAAACAGCCAGTGTGGTGTTTTTCCTTTTTTCCTTATGTCGCACCAAATAACTCTCATCTGCAGAGCCTATCTGAGTGTGAAGTATTTAATTAAAGGCGGATGCAATTCAATTAGCCACTTAATTACACACACCAAACAGATGTCTGACCCTTAAATGAGGTGGTAATTGGGAGGGAAAAGGTGTGCTTTTAGAGATTATTAGTCAATGATCCTACAGGTCTACAGTAAATCATCTACACCTCTGGCTCTGCATTCATTTAGTCGCAGCTAAGTCTCAAATCAGGCTTAAACAGCCGTACCTGTTAAAGATATATTGAAATCTAAAGAACCTGCCAAAATGGGACTTAGTCAGATCCCCGGCAATCGTTGCTTAAATTGCCAACACAGCGTCCAGGGTAATGGTAAATAATGTTGATTGTGGAAGTCACTGCTGCTCTGCATATTAGTCGGAGTTGCTCTCCTAAGCCACCGTGAATTTCAGTTTTAGGGAATTGATTGCTAAATTTGCTGTGACAGGAAGCCACATGGTCTATCCTTGAAGTGTAACACTGAGACATATTCGATTGAAAGAAACACACGTTTTTGTGCCTCGCTGCGGTTTAGTCTGTCAGCACCTGCTTGATCCGCTTGCATGTGTCATATAGCCGCCTGCGCAGCTAAACGCATGAGAGGGATGGTTTTCATTTTCACTGTAATCAATGCACTCTGCCCTCAACTGACATTGCTTTCATCTTACATCTCTTCTTGATTTTTTTCCCTTCTTCTACTGCACTCTTGCCAGAAGGGACTACTACTCTTATTATCCGTAAGTGACTCCACCTCTTTGCTTTTCCATCGTTTTGTGATCCATCATATTCACGCTTGTGCGCTTGCTGGCTGTCAATCATGAGTTGCAATAAAGTACTTGGTCGATATATACCACTCTTTTTTTCTTTTCTCTCTCTTTCTCAGCAGATCAAAAATTTATAGTCTTCTTTCAGTGGTTTTTCAAGCTAAACATAACATTGCCTTTTTCTGCAGAGATTATCTGTGGCAATCTCTTCTTAATATCGATTGTCCCTCGATCTTTACTATCCATTAACAGGAAACCGGGGAACATGAATAAGACGCCAATTACCTACCGCCAGGAGAAGAGCCATATGGGCTCCATGGAGCGCAGTTTCACAGACCAGAGCACCCTGCAGGAGGATGAAAGAATGGCTCTTTCCTTCATGGATTCACACACTTGCGGCACACGAAGTAAGAGTAGTGCATCGCTCAGACACGCACACAGTGCAGCGTACGCAAACCCACAAGCTTTTGCATCGCTAAAAAATGCGGTCCCAATCGAAACTTGACATGCATCATCCTTCACTTTGTAAGGTTCGGCCATCGTTCGATCGCTCCATAAATATTTCAATCAATTGCAACATAGTTATCATCCTGTGGGAGAATCTTCTTCAGTGTGAGTTCTTGTCAGCCGTTCACTGCCTGAAGTCAATACAGAAAGAATCTCACAAGATGGCAAATAAATAAATAAATAAATGATTTGTGATTCTTGTCAGTACTTTTCTGCTTTCTAATGTTGTCGGTATCACAGAGGAGGAAAGACGGATGTGTTTATTCTAAAGTTGCTAGAGATTCGTATCTGTTTCACACCAGCAGAGAAAGAGTTGCCACCCTATTTACATTGGTTATATTATGAAGACATCTGTACCCAGATAAACCCTCTCAAAATGGCATGCCTGAACTGTACTTGGCATGCATCGCCATGTAAAGTGCCTTTATGTGGTGCTAACACATTAACACGAGTGATGGCGTGACATGGACGTGTTACAAAAGTTGGCAACCGCTTTAAGTCATAATTTGCCAGGGTCACTAATGTTTCAGCTCGCTCAAACTGTGTGTGTGTGTGTGTGTGTGTGTGTGGCTCAGGTGATGCTCGAAGTTCAGTGAACGAGGCCAGCAGCCTGCTGGGAGGCTCCCCGAGGCACCAGTGTGGACGTAAAGGTTCCCCCTACCACACAGGACAGCTCCACCCTGCTGTCAGAGTGGCCGACCTCCTCCAGCACATCAACCAGATGAAGACCGCCGAGGGCTACGGCTTTAAACAGGAATATGAGGTGAAAGGGTGCTGTTATATATGACTATTCAGCACTGACATTATAAGACAGCAAAGATTACTCCTGCACTCTGGCAACATTAAATGAACAGCGGTATAAAGAGTCGGCGCTGGTGCACTCATGCTGAGTTATTTAAAATTGACCTATTATACTTTTCCTGCTGTCTTCAGTGTGCTGCTGCAATGGTAGATGGCTAAGGTTTCAAATAATGAGGTCTGTATGTATAACTGCTTTGAGCCAGAAGTTCAGGCTTCAGGGTATTTGAAATATTTGGATTGCATCTGTATTTTTTTTACTCCTGTGGCTTGTTGATGTCAACGAGAGGAGGTGTCCTGTCAGGCAAGAAGTTTTTTTAATTTCTAAAAGGGGTTATAAGTGACGCTACAGGGCGCTGTTATACAGAGACAGTGGCAGCTTGTTTTGTTACCTTCGATATTGTGAGACGGTTGAAGTTTTCTACTTCAGCTGCTTTTTTGTCTCATTTCCATCATGTACGCCTGCAGGGTGTTATTATAATATTGTGAAACTGTGCCTGAAAGTCCTGCATTTTTGTCCAGCCTTCCCTTCAAGATCTTTCCCTCATCCACCCCTGGACCACTTCTAGAGCTGGCGCTGTTTTCACATTACTCACTTTCTGCCCACATGCACCGGTGCGCTGCGATTTCTCTGAGGATGTCGGAGAGCAAGTGCCTGACTTTTGTGTCAAGGGTCATTAGGACCAAGTGCAATCCAGAGAACAAACAGCAGTTTTCAGTTGTTTAGTCCACAGTTTCCAACCCCCTAGGTGACGTGAGAGGCAACGAATGTGGAGGAATGCTTTTTGGGTTTTTTTCTATCTTTTTACTCACTGGGTTGTGTGCAATAAATTTGCACCCTGGGGTCAGGCTGTCAATGTGGAGTTCTGCTGTAACGTCCTGAGGCGAGCATTCAGTGGAAATGACCTGAGCCGTGGCATGTGCCAGCAAGATTCCAGAGGCACAAGTGCAGGTGGTCAGAACGGGACTTTCAGAGCACAATCTAAAATTAGAAATAGCACTGAAATTGGTTCAAGGTACAGGAGAAGATGACCTTGAATTTAAATAAGGTACATTTTAGGTTTATATAGGTGCACTTGTTGATTTGAGATTGCTTAAAAAAATCTACATATAGAAACAATTTGATACAGTTTGATATTGAAAGACTTAATACACCAAGATATGAGCCTATATCCCTTATTCAGATTTAACTAAAGAAAATTTTCTCTACATTAAATGGTTTTAACTTCCATATATATAACCTTCCATATATTGCAGGCTTTGTTAGATCTGGTCTTCTCTTCTCTTTATGGAAACATGCATTGCTTAATTTAACTGCGGTTTCTTCCCTCCCCATAAAACAACTGTTTAATGCAACATTATCATACCTTTTAAAGGCGGCAGGTGAAATTACACCTTTTACTTAAATTACTTAAATGAAACATGTCGAGAAAACAGCTTGTAAAACTTTCACGTTTTTTATTTTTTTCTGTAGGAAGGATGTTGGTGATGCTACAGAAATTATTCTTGCACTTTCTGTAGTGTTACAGTGTTACATCCCATCTTGTAACATGTAGTGAAAAGCTTATTCTTCTGAGGGTTCTGCAGGTGCTTCCATGCTAGCTGGTGTCACTTTCAGACATGTCCTAATTCTGTCCTGAGGCCCCCTCAGCAGGAGTGGTTGACTTTAATTGCCAGCATTGTTAGGAGGAAGTTTGGCATTGTACTGAGATTTGAATGTGCATGCAGAAAGCTTCAAACACAGAGGAACTGCAGTTGTTCTTTATTATACACTTCGTGTTATCTTCTGTTTCCCTTTCTATTGCACATGGGATCTCACTGGAGTAGAAAGAACGAAGCAGATGTGAGATGAGATGAAATGAGATGACATCATAAATTTGATTCCTTCCACAAAAAAGGGTCATTGCATTAAAAAAAGAGAAATCAGTGAGTGCCTCCCACCCGACCACTCAGAATGAGCTGCTTTTGTACAATAAGAGCATATTTGGTGCACCCGCATAAAATCTTCAGAATACAGTATGTAAGGTGGAACAGTGGTTAGCACTGTTACCTCACAGCAAGAAGGTCCTGAGTTCAAATCCTCCTTAGCGAGGACCTTTCTGTGTGGAGTTTGCATGTTCTCCTTGTGTCTGCACTGATTGCAGGTGGGCTGTGGGTTTCATGCAGTTAGTGGGGTTCAGTTAATTGGTGATTCTATATTGCCCATAGGTGTGAACGTTCGTTTGTCTCTCTGTGTTAGTCCTGCGACACACTGGCGCCCTGCCTCTCACCCTATGACAGATGGGCTAGGCTCCACCCCCCCCCACCCCCCAATAAAACTGGAAGAAAATGGATGGATGGACTATGTAAATTTTGAATTTTCTGAGTTAGAGGCCCTAGAAATACATACTGTAGGGGCAGGTTTGAAATTGGTCATCTTATTATTTCCAGCATTTTTGAGTACTGTCAGGGATGAAAAACACATTAAAGCTTCTAAAAATGCAGCCAAATCTATTTTACAGTCACTCCAAGGTTCATGATCTAAAGCTAAAATCACATTTTTGTTTGGATTTTTTGCTGTAACCAGCAGAAAAAGGAACGTCAACAAACATCGGTATCCTGGATATTTTATCCATTTTCTAATTCACTGGGGAAGACCTTCAGAAAGTGCATTTTGGGTCATATCACTATGTGAGATAGGTGGCTGGTCTAAAAAAAATGAAGCTATAGCATATGAAAGCTCTCCTTTATATCTGCAGTTTGGCACCAGGCTCATCTTTTAGCCAGGATTCATCCTGCTCAGGTGGGAACCTTCCTCAGACTGATTTTTCTGTGGACTCACCCAAAGGTGTCCGCTGTCTGCTGTGGGGTAAAAAACATCAGGTTTTAATGGGGTCAGCACTTTGAATATTCAGGCCACCATGACTTCACTTTGTGATATTGTGGTAAAGTGCCTAAAGTGAAGTGATTTGGTTATCATAACCGGGTATTTCTGAACCGTAAGAAAGGCCACAGGCTGTGATTTCATGTAAATCAGTATTCTGCAGCCTTTTATGTGCCTAAGGCTAAACAAAGACCAAGCCAAAATTTCAAGGCACACTTGTATTCCCATCTGCAGAAAATAACCTTTATGTCACCTGGAATGATGTCAGTGACACTTTTCATTGTATTGTCAGGTAAACTTTTCAACACGACGCCTGCAATTTTTGTTTTGTTTTGAAGGAAACTCCCTCAGCTTATAAGTTGTACACGTACCTTCATCAGGTACTTTCACATAACCAGACAAGGGTTGTTGCTGCGTATGGCTCAGATTCTGTGTTCTTTTACAATAGGAAATGTTTCTCTCAGAAGTGCCTCTTTGGCTTAATTTGCTCCATGTTAGCATTACTTAACTCCCAGCAAACGATACACTCAGGCTGAAGGCCCCTCACGTCCCTGGTCCAGCTGAAACCACGACACAGGAAAGCTTTTACAGCAGTTTCTCCTGACTGGTTTTTCTTTAGCTGGTTTTGTGTATTTTTGAGCGTAAAAAGGCTGTGTTAGCCCGAATGGTTCTTGTAAGAATGGGAGACCATCAATCTGAAATCGTCCGTGTGTCCTTCTTACCCCACGCTGAAATTAATTGCCAAGGTTAAAGAGGCATTTGGAACGCACTGTTGTTGTGCACATGAATAATCATCCTCATCTGGGCCCAGAGAAGACCTCAGTCTTGAGGTTAAACATCTCTAGCTCTGGAGAGCCCTATCGTCCACTGCTAACAGATTTCTTTTAGCAGCAAAGACAGAGAGAGGGGCTCTCTGTGAAGGTTTGGTGTGAGAGGGAGACGGATGAAAAAGTGCAGAGGAAAACAATTGAGAAAAGAGAGCCCTTGCCACGCAGCCACTCTACCCTCCAAATAACAGTCTCCTGGTGCTGTAGTATTTATGATAGTATTTATCTCCCTCTGCTCTGTGATTCTCAGAAGTAATCATTAGACTGTGATGCCTTGATCGATAATGTCATTAGCGATGCTCGGTATATGTTTTCTTTAGAGTAGATCTAACAATAGAAAGTAGAAATTTGCACTTGTGTTAGCCACAGGTGCAATTTGGCTCATTTGATTTCTTGTAATTGTTGTGAAAATATAGAGCACATAATTGTTTAGAGGTCAGAAGTTATAGCACAGGTCTGCCAATGCTCCATCGTGGTGCAGCTCATGGCTCTTCAATTATTATACTGGTAATGTCACTATGAACTGATCTGACTAAAAAGTGTTATCTATGCATCCCGAGCCTGTTGTGCTGTATTTCAGTGTGTCTTACAGATTTGTGTCCCATTGTTGTCCACAAACTGCTAAAATCTCATTACTGAGCCACGTGTTTGCACCGGGTGACGTGTTTCTGTTGGCGCTCTGGCACAGAGGGACGTAAGCTGAATCCTGCATTAGACACAGCCAATACAATTCGTGTTTGAGTTTTCATCTTTTAATGGGATTTGTTAACAGAAGAAAAATATTCAAATCGCCAAAATTATCTGTTTAAAATAGTGAGATTTTGGGGTCCAGTGATATCAAGGTTCTGCCAATATTTGTTACAGTGTAACGGCACCAGGTAAATCAAATGCCCTGATTATTTTTTTTTTATGTAATAATTTACAATCATACCCAGTAATGAGCCTGCCTCTATCGCTACTATTGTTTTTTTTGTTGATCACTTCATTGTGCTTGTTTTGCTGATTCTTCTCCTGTAGCCGTGCTTTGCCATCTCTTGTTTTATGATTCAGAGTTCATAATGAAGGGCCCAAAACTCTGAATGCCTCTCCCCAGTGGAACAATTGTGGCTGAATGTTGAGCTCGCACCCCGAGGAGAAGTCCATCTCTGTCACCCGCGGCCTGCAACGCTCACAAAAAAAGAGAAAACAACTTTTTTTTTGTCTCTGGTTCATGGTTTCCGCCTCTGGAACTCTGCTTGTAGACTCATTAAACTGTCCCTCACGGGCAAAACACACTCCACTCAAAAAAAATCAATACACACCTCTTTGTGTGTGGGTTTTTTTCCCCCCTCTGTGCTAAGAGTATGTGTTTTTATAGAGTGTCTCTCTCTATTATGAAGGAAAATGATGAGGAGTATCATATTACACTCCCTCGGCAGGCATAGGTTTTTATTTCCCTGAGGAGTACCTGTGCTCTGTAAAAACATTGATCAAGAATTTACAGTGAGCTGCAAAGGGGCTTATATATGTGGCGGTTTCTGTCACTACCGTCACATTCCCACTGCAGAAACGTGCACGTAAACAGCAGCAGCTTTACTGGAGAACTCAAAACTTGCATTATACCACTTTGCACCCTGAGGCTGAGGTTAGAAAGACCCATTCAAACATGATTGAATGTTTAGTTTCAATAGGGATGACTGAATTATTGTGTTTACACCCCCCCCCCCCCACACACACACACACACACAACACCACCAAAAAAAACTACTTATGCTACTTTTTTTTTCTTGGTGACATCAGTCAGCCTTGCTAATTCGGCCTTTTTTGTTATTTTCCAGCAGATAAGATTTCTGATTGGATTTTGGCTGAATGTGAGGGGATTATTATGAAAGTCATCGCAGGGAGAGTCACAATTACACAACTCATTGTCATCTTAAAATTGTGTGGGTGAAAAATTGAGTGGTCACAGTGACACACAGTAAATGTGCCACTGGATTGTTATTAAGGGAAAACAAATAATGAACATCATAATATCTGTTGAGACATTCATAGATCATCACAATGTTTAAAAAAAAAAGATTTATATGTGCAATAATTAAAAATAAAATAAGTAAACCTCTTGGCTCAGCCACCCACTGATCTTTGCCAGCGACGGTTTCTAATCAGTCCTTCATGAGTCTGTGTTGTTTTTCTTCCCTTCAGTGTTCTGCCGTTCTCTCACAGTTTTTCTTCCTGCGATTTTTCCCTTTTCTGCTTCTCTCTCGAGCCCTGAGCAGAGGAGTGGGGAGAGCACAGAAGCAGAGAGAGCTCAGAGGTGTAGTGTCAATCATACAAGGGTGGAAGAAAAGGAAAAGGTGGACAGAGGGAGAAGTAAAAGGAGGTAACAAGAACAAGGGATTCAGAGAGGAGGACAGACCCAGAAAGGGAGTGCGTGAAAAGAGGAGGAAAAAGTAGAGAGGAGAGTGTAATCCTAGGCAGGATTTGGCTGTTTCTTGGCTCTCTGCGGGGGGAACTGCATTGTAATCCCCTGCTCAGCATGCAGACTTGGGCAGAGTTTCACAAAATTCCCCAAGTGGCTGAAAACCACTGGGGGTACCCTGGTATGAATGTATGTGTGTGTGTGTTTTATTCACAGATCTGAGGGAGCTGTTTGCAGGCTTAATTTAGCCACTGTGTGACTTATTACAACTTGGGCGAGTAAACACTTGCTGATGCATCCATGCAGACAGGATGATAACGGTGAATGAGATGTGTTATAGTATGACTAAGAAGCCTTCCATGAAGCAGGTGGTAGACAGTTCCTCTGCCTTCACACTCAGCATACAGGGACTGGTAAACTGCAGGTATACAAACATCCAGAATGTACCACTGCAGTATAGCCAGCAGTCTGAAGTGGAATTTTGTGGCATTTTTTATCTTGTGTAAGAAGGAAGTGTTTTCTTTTCCACTCGTGATTATGATGCTTTGCAAGGTTCCAGTTGTAAAGGTGGAGGGAGAAACGAGAACCGTGTAAAAGGGGTCCTGCGTGCTCTTAATAGCTCTTTTAAACACCTGAGGGTTAAAAAGTACGCTCCTGATTAAAAGACAAATAGGAACCGCTTCCATACTTATGGAATTGTAAATGTTCTTGTGATAATTTTGATAGCTGCTGTTTCAGGTCACACAAATTAAAATTGACTACTTGTCAAACTAAATGAAGTATTCTGCACTTCCATGGAATCACATATGGATTACTTTCTAAAGCCAAGAACAAAAATATGAAAATATGTCTTTCACCACTTAACGTGTCATAAATCAGTTCAACTCAGAACAGACTGGTTTACAAATGTGAACCGGCTCTGCAGAGTAAGCAGTTGGCTTAATGTTTTTACCATTTAGTAATAGTTTTTGTTTTTTATTAATTCTACTTTGTTGCCAGTGGGTTAACATCCTCAAATGTGAGATTTTAGCTTAACTGGATGGACCGATGAAGTTACGTCATGGTGAGGCATCCGCTGTCCATCCGTCCATCACAACGATTGCTACTCTTCCTACGGTAGTGGACAGAATTTAATCAAACTTGCACACAGTAATCACCTAATGGGTCTTCACCCAAACTGCGCTCGAGGTCAAGGTCACATCTGTCATTTTCTGGGCAGTTACCTGTGCGCCGTTAGAGCTTCTACGTCATTGATGTTTTGCCCCACGGTAGCTGGCATAGGCTTGGATACGCAGAAGGAAATGGGTGGGCGGATCGTCATATAGACCGTCTTCAGGTAGCCATGACAACAGCCTTTATTGTTGTTTACAGTCCATCATGTGCAGCCCACACACTTCATGGAAGCCATTCACTCCTGCTACAGCATGCAATGGTCACATCAAAGTCTTTAGCTGCAAATGGTTTTTCTTCAGTACTCATTACTTCATGCTCCGCGCTGCCTGTGGCTGAATTATTTTCCAGTGTTTGGTATTGTTTGGAAGCAAACACACAAGATAATAAATATGATGATTTGATTTTGTGTGTATCTGGCAATCTAGCTTTTGATTCCTAATCTCTGGGCATGATGTATGCTTCTGTGTGGAATACACAATGTAAACCTGCTTTAATTAAAGCTGAGGGTTGACATTTAAATGTGATTATTAATTTCAAATGAATGTAACTCTTGAATTGTTCACAGTCTTGACTGAATGTAACTGGCATTATTCCTCAGTGATTAAAAAAAATTAATTGTTGGATTATTTTGATTTGGGTTGCCTCTTGATACTCTCATTGACACAAAAACTCTAAAGCCAGCTCCAAATTGCCGAGGGCTTTAACAAGATTAGCTGCAAATGGGGGTCCGTGACTTATTAGGGCTCTGGGATCAGACAAGGACTATCTGCAGCTAACAGAGGCCTTTTCTTTAATTACATTTAATGCATAAAACCTCTTCCAAGTATTCAGGAGCTCTTGATGTAAGTTGCTGGTCCTCATTGACCGCACAACACAATCTTTTTCATCTTGAAAGCATCAGAAAACTGTGATTAGGAGATATTTGATTTTGTTCTTGAAATCTTCAGCGTGTGTCTTCTTTATCTGCAGAGTTTCTTTGATGGCTGGGACTGCACAAAGAAGAAAGACAAAACAAAAGGGAGGCATGACACCTTGCTGGGATGTAAGTAATCATAAAACGTTTGGTTGTTTGGAAAAAAAAAATCACGGAAGATGTTGAGACAGTTTCAACATTTCTTTGCTCTTTTATTTTTATGTGTCTCAGATGACCGCCATCGAGTGAAGCTCCACCCTCTGCTTGGAGACCCCAACTCAGACTACATTAACGCAAACTACATTGATGTAAGTCTAATTCTGCTTTTTTCTTTTTCCTTCTTCTCTGTCTCAGTGGGATATGGGACACAATTAGCCTCTGTCGATTCTCTCTCTCTCACACCCTGCAAAGCCTCAGTCCATCTCTCTCATTCCCGTAAGCCCACCAGTCTGCTGCCCCACTTTCACCTGGAAGCTCTCATCCAATCAGACGCCCTTCCCAGCAGTGTTTTTCCAGATGCCATGGTTGTCAATTGCCACATTGGATCCCCGACCCAGACTACCTGTGCCATCACTTTTATTAAAATCGAGTAGAATAAATATATTTAATGCCTTGCAGAGTAGGTGAACCTTTTTGTAAGATGCTACAAATCCCCCTAAATTAAATAGAAATCACTGATGTCATTCAATCTCTGGATGGGCCGGGCAGAGATGATCCTCTCCACCGTTCACCTTCTGTCACGCCACATGCAATTAACATTCTCACTGATCACGTGAAATACATGTATATGTTGCTAATGTGTCTCATTCATACGTGTTGTCATTCATAAAAGCTAGTGAAGGCTGTGTTTATGCAGAAAACAGAAGTGTGTGTGCTTAGAAAGCAGCAGTTAGTTATTAATAAATCATTTAACCAAGAAATTGAAGGAAAAAAAAAGAGCCCACATGTACTACAAAAAGCAGCTTGTCTTTCGCTTTCCCCGTGAATCCTCTGTCACAGTTGTGACAGTGCTATTCGTTTAAGAAATGTCAAGGGAAGCCTGGCAATCTGATACAATTTCTTTATCTTGCAAAATTTATTTTGCACACCTCTCAATGGGAGTACTGTAAGTATGGCAGACTGTAAAAACAAAAAAGGGAAAAAGAGGCATTCTCATGTACACCCACATCCGTTTGAGGCTGCAAAGAGTTTGAAAAATCATTTTTTTAGGATACAACTTTGTCAAACATTTTGTAAGATATATATACATTAAAAATAAATGATGTAAATTATTCAGTAAAGGAAAAGAAAAAAAAAGATTTGTTCCTCATGTCGACTTGATTTTGGGTGAGTTCCACCTATTGGCTAAATTGTATCATTAAATGCTTGACACTACAGAGCTTTTTCCCTCTCTTTTATTTCTCTGTACAGAGAGGCCAGTGGTGAGATGCTTTTAGAGAGTTCATTACAATGAGAGGGCATTAAAAACCTGGCCTGCTGTTAGGCTGCAGTTATTGTGAGGGTCTCCATTAGCGTTGAGGGCACAGACATGCGGGCATTAGAGGGAAAACACCACTCAGCAGCCACTACAGTGTCAGTGTCAGTGATGTTACTCCCTGACCCAGCGAGATGAATTGCAACTACTCAGCCACAGTGGAGCATATTTTGGACAGCCTGTGATTATTTCACCAGAGGTTAAATGGAAAAGTTTTTCCTTCCTCTGAAACATTATCAAGCTTTCAGAGCAGAGGGGACAGAGTGCTGGATCTCTGTTTTCTCTTTTTGTCACTTAATGACTGGTTATTTGCGTCTTTTTGTGGTGTGTGTTGCTCAAAGACGTACAGAACAGCACAGATCTAAAGCAGCTACTTGTAGCATTTGCAAATAGAGGGCAGACCAGGGTTGGTAATTTACATTTTAGCTATATCAAGAGTATTGGGGGTCTCAGTGACACACTCTATTATACGTTACGGGTATGGAAGGCCACAAAAATTGAAAGATTTTCTCAGCATTTGCTTTCAGTTCCTACTTTTTTCTGCTAAATTTGGATTTATTTATTTTGCATTATTGATTTGTAGACCTGCTTCTCCTACAGTTTTGAAGTGGGCAGTGCTCATGTGGAAAAAAAAGAAGTGATAAGGTAATCAATAAGAGTTTAGAAACATCTGAATGTGGATCTGTGGGTGCTTCAGGATTAGCCGGGATTACTCTGTGCTTTGTCTGATTAACCCTCTCTCACCATCCCCATGACGGCTGCATACACAGCCAAAAATGTGTGCCAAATCCTATGGGTGCAGCTAGCTTGGATACACAGGCGAGGAGGACACTCGTCTGTCAAGCAAGGAAGTCAGTGTGAGTGTTGAGATATGCACGCATGTGCAATTGTGCGGTGACAGGCAGTGCAGAGAAGGCCTTTGTTGTATTTGACAGGCAGTGGTATAATGTTAAATCCTTAACTGCAGTACACTCCCTTTTCAGACATGGGATATGTTACATTTTGGGCTTTATTTGCCTGCTAAAGTGACAGCATTGTGTTATAAAGATCTAATTCCCCTTTAGGTTACCGTTTCTTATTGCTTCACTATGCGCACGATTGTCTTACAGTTGAGGCGACGAGTACTGGCAGCATCTGCACCGCAGACCAGTTTTATTTCTAAATCAAAAGACAAAATGTTATTCTGCTTTTATGGGAATTCACTGATGAGCCGAGCAGCTTAAAAACATGTAGTCATAATCTCATGAGTACCTATCTGGTGATGTGACTGCGTGCATTCGCTTAGGAGCCGTGTCGCAAACAGATTCAGATTTTTTTGGAAAAGTGTTTCAGGGTTCCCATTCAGACATGAAAATAGATTAGATTAGATTAGATTAACTTTATTAATCCCTTTGGGAGGGTTCCGTCAGGGAAATTAAAGAAACAATAACACGATCAGATTAACGGAACAGGAGCACCTGTTTAATAGCACTCTAGCTTTCATCTGGATCCAAGTCTGCCTCTTCATAATGGACCCTGGCACAGATAGTAGCACCGTGCATGTGCACGTTACGCAATGATCACACTTACCAAACACTGGACTCGAGTATGGTACAGAGTAGTAAGTGAGGAAGCACCTTGATAGCAGCTGGTGGGTTGCTTGCTAATACGTGCGAGCTGTTACCGAGCCTGGAAAAACTGCACCCAATCATCACAGATTCTGACTAAAGCATAAATGCTTTTTTAGTGTTTTACTCTTAATAAATAATACCCAGTTTGCCTTCGTGGCTCAGTGAGTCGTAATTGTTTTTGATGCTAGTGCTTATATTGCAACAAATTGGTAAGAAGCCCTTATGCAGTATTACTGAAGTCATTGTCAGTTGTGTTGGAAGCTCGGGTTTTTAAAGGAGAAATTAAATATGGACCAATTTTTTTCTTGTCATTGGCATTTCTGTTCTGGCTCAGCCCGTTCACTTTAAATTGTGATAGCTTTCCAAAAATAGAACTCAGTAGTCCAGAGGGATTTTTTATATTGATCAGTCCTAACAAACGGATCTTGTTTGCAGTTGAAAGTTTCCCACTAAAAATTTTAGCAGGGGTAGTCAGTTAATTTTCCCACGGGGCCACATGAGAAACTGGGACCATGGTGGAGGGGTGCACCAATAAGCTGACAAAGAGATAAAATTAACATTGAGCAGAAGTGAGTTCAGCTTATTGGTGCATCCCTCCACAATAGTCCCAGCTTCTGATGTGGCCCCTTTGGGGAAAACTCTGGTCTAAAGGGAAAGTGCTTATTTTTCCATCACAAATTGGCAGCGAGGCTAAATAATAACACTGTATGCAGCTTTCTTAATGCACAAGCCAAGGAGTAAAAGTTTAAAACTGAAAGCAATCTTTGAAATCTCTGCTTATGGCTAAATAATAACTAATAGGATTCAATGTCAAGTTGTCAAGTGTATGAATAAAAAAAATGTGTGGAATAAAGAAGACAATATTTGGTTGTGCTGCATCACTTTATTGCCATCCTCTTTAACTGTGCATCACGGATCTATCAGTGAGAGCACAATGCTAAATAAGCAGAGTATTTTAAGCTTAGAAACAAAGTCTCTACTTAACTATGAACTACTTACTAGTTACTGTGAATTTTGTCCTTTCACCTGTTGCAGTGCGAGATGCTGTGAAGGAGCTGTCTGTGTAATTTGGAAACACGGAAGCCCCATTTTTCAAGTTTCAGCATGTGTTAAACATTGCAAAAATACAATAATACAAATTACTCATGGAACAAAATCACTAATTTGAACAAAAAAAGCAGCTGAGAGATGAGACTTGATGAAAAAGGATTGGCCTCTGATTCACACAGAGCGAGTGAGCTAACACATGAAATCCTGCTGCTCTAACATATATGCACACACAGACCTCCCTGCTGTCTGTAACCATAACTCCTAAAGCTTCTTTCATTAACTAGCCTATATGTCTTCTTTTCTACTTCCCACCCCACTTCCGACCTTGGACCCTGTAGATTCGGATTAACAGGGAAGTAAGTACTTAACTGCTCGTTCTTCTGCCTGCCATTGCTCTATTTCCCTTTTCCTATTCCCCCTTCCCTCTTTCTCTTCCCACTGTCCTCTATCCACAAATGCTCAAAGGTCAGGGTGTATCAGGTTTGTGCGCATTTAACGAAACAAAAAAAAAATAAAAACATGCCCTTTTAGCTCATGATTTTAAATGAACACAAGGAGATGTGTCCTCTCTGGATAGAGTATCCTTCAGTTGTTATGGCAACTGTCTCATATGGAGAAAGCTTGGCATTCATGCTGATAGAGTTTGGCCAGGGCCTGAGAAATTGTGGATAGCAGGCCTCCCAGCACTGGTCATCCATCTCCATTTCAAACATGTCCACGTTTATCTGAGTGGATGCGATTTAGTTTAGCAATCCATCAGCAATGTGGATGGACTCAAAATATTACGAAGATGCCCCCTGCAAAAAGATTAAAAAAAGTGTTATCAACATGGATTGCCTCATCATACTGATTTGATGAGAGCCGGTGGGCTTGGCAGTCTATTCAGATTATTCCTGACCTGCCTTCTCCCCCCTCCATGGACTCCTGTAAGGCAAGTAATTGCAGCATCAATTATCATTCCAGCTGCTCCTCTCAGCAAACTGGGAACTATCCATGCAGTTTTCTGGCTGCTGTTTTCATACAGTCTCAAGACATTTGCCTCCTTTATTTTAAAAGGTTAGCTAAGCACTGTTTATTTCCAGAAGGACTTCCTTTGAACAGTTTGCTCGTCCTGAAAGGGTTTATGCTTCAAAGTCTCTCAGGTGGTCTTTGTCATGTTTATTCCCCTCAAGGCTGTAGAGGTGACATCTCATTGTTCATTCATATTCACCCCATACTTGCCATATGAAAATGTCTGTCATCTATATCAAAGGTTGTCGCATCCTTTGATATAAAGGTTTTCAGAAAACTTTGCTACATACTTGTGATTTTCTTCTTGAAGACTGGTGTCATGCATTTATGTGAAACGTGTGCGAGACGTGGATCCAGCTGGATGGCTTGTGACAAGAGTGGAAGAATTTCAGGATGAAATTTCCTTTGGGTTGCTAATTCATCGCCCAATGTATAGCACATATTGCATCTTAAATGAAAATGGATTTATTTTTGTGAGGGAGGCGCTCTGAGGCAGAGACGGATAAATAAACGGGACACCTGAAATTAAAAAGCGCGCACCTTTAGTTTCTTTATCATATCTTTATTAAACTGTCACAGGGATTCAGGCACTGTTCGCTGAGCTGGTCCGACAAGCCGAATAAAGAGCTTTTTCAGAGATGTCAGAAGTTTGTCAAGAAGCAGTATTCACCACGTGAGCGTCATCTGCTCCAAACTTTGTGGAGTCACCGAGGCTAAAGAGCCAGTCTGGAGTCATCAGTGGGTTAGACAGCAATGAAAAATTAGACAGAAAACATGTTTCAGAGACGGGAATGCAGGGAACAAGGGAAGGAAAGGACGGAGAGAGACAGCCGTACAGCTGTGCCCGAGGTGGAGATGGCTTACTCAGCATGTCATCCCTCTTCTCTGTTTCAGGGCTACCATCGATCCAACCACTTCATCGCCACTCAGGGTGAGTATCCCGGCAAGGCTACGGTGTGTGTTTGTGTGTGTGAATTCAGTACAGCGAGTACCTTTTGTTGCAGTTTAATAAATTGAAGATGATCCAGCCAATGAGCCTACTCATGCACAGTCCCTTGCCAGAACCATCTCTCCGCCAATTCCAAAGGTGATAGTGTGACTATCAAGCCGTGAAGCCTGTGTTAGGGAAGTCGCTGAATTAATTATGAGTAGAGTTGAATAATTAAACACATTAATTATAGCTTCTTAGGCTCTGTGACATGTGGAGCGATGTGTTCGTTGTCACGCAGAGAACCTTTAGTTCAGTCGCTGTCGCTCAAAAACACTTTTTGCGTCAGATGGTCACTTGGGATTTGTGAGAGTGTGAGCGTTCCCTCTTAGGAAGAGCCAGTTTCCAGGGAGCTCCCCTAACAAAATCACTGAGTCTGCTCATCTGCTTATCTTCCTCCAGCTCCTGTTAAAGAGACATAGAGGCAGATGAAACGTACAAGAAAGAAAGAAGACGTCAGCTGCATTTTCCTCTTTTCGAGCGTTTCCTTCCTACGCCATCCTCGTTTAAAGTTATTTTTCACTTCCTAAACGTCTCCTCCTCAGATGCTAGTGAGTGACTGGTGGTCCCCCGAGCTTTCATCATCAGCCACTGCTGTTGTTTTGTCACCCGTCGCCCCTTCACTTCTGCCTGCCTAGAATTTCCAATAACTTTATTGATGGCACAATCTTGAAAGATCAGTACCCTGCCATCTGAGGAAGGACACTGAGGTGGCAATAATACACAGTTTCACAGCAGAAACTCCGTTATTGAGAGGGCAGGCTTTGATGCTGCCATTTTTGTTTCTTTCTCTCTTATTTCTTCCCTATTCCCACTAGGTCCCAAGCAGGAGACTCTGTATGATTTCTGGAGGATGGTGTGGCAGGAAAATTGCTTCAGCATCGTGATGATCACTAAGTTGGTGGAGGTTGGCAGGGTAAGTGCTGTACACTCTCCCTTTCTCCCCCTCCGTGTCACCAATCAGTGTTCAGAAAAATACCACATTTATCATAAGGGGACATTTTGGTGTCAATATCAAAGGCTTTTATGTCTTTGATGGGATTTCATGCGAGCCTGCTCTGCGTGGAAACGCCAGCCGAAAGGCCTTTATAGTTTAGTGATGATGTCATACCACAAACCTGCGAAATGAGCAATTAAACAGTTTTGATAAAAGTTTGCAAGAGCGCACCAACACCACTTTAATTTCTGTGCTCTGCGCTACAACTTGCAACCTTTTAGACAACGTTATCTGAGCTGTGTGAACTTGCTGTTTGGTTGCCATTAAAAATGGTTTCTTTAAAGACCAGGAACGGATCTGCGAGCACTTGCACTCAGTCACCAGCTTCAAAATGGTTTTGCTGCGTCAGGACAGTGCGTCAATAAGACTGAGTCAGTCTGCTGTCAGTATTGGCAATTACATGCAGTATTTATGATAATAAGCCAATTAACTGTGATAAGTCAAAAACATAAACCTGTTGCCGTCTGTTTACACAGAAAGTCACCTTAAGCGGAAATAGTGACATAGTTGCTGCAGGATGGTGATTTACCTGCAAAATGACATAGGCTCTCAACAGCCTTCCTTTTTATAGAAATCCAACCAAAAAACAACCAGCTGGCAATCAGCTGAGTCACATCCTCTGCTGCAGAGAGCCGCAGACTGACTCAGATTGATTGCAACATGTTGGCTGTCTGTGTTTATAAATCAGACGGCAGTTATTTGCGAGCCTTTAGCGGTCTGAGTGTGACTGCAGTCAATCCAAGTCAAACTGTGATAGTTTGGAGATGGGTTGCCTCCCAACAGGTGACCTGTGCAGTCGCCCTGCTTGCCCAGAGGTTAGGAGTGTTGCATGCTCAACCTCTCGGCAACCAGATGGTCGCTGCAACTACTTGCAATAGGTCACTGCATGCAAAAAGATTCAGTGCAATCCCGGGGCAACCCCCCCGCGCTGTCACGAGAAGGTTGCCGTCCTATTTTTACTCTAGTGTGACTGAGCCATTATTTGGACACTACCGGGTGAATTGTTCCCTTCCTTCCATTTTTATGGTGTGAAGCCGGCCATCTGCTTCTGGTAGATTTATTTAAAGATTCTGGTAGATTTATTTAAACTGCCTATATTTAACACACAGGCTGTTTATTATGCCATATCATGCCAAGCTTCTCATCTAATTCTGCAAGCCAGTGAAAAAGAATATTTCCCTTCATGTCTGACTCGGACTGGGCGATCTTCTCACTGTAGGTTGTCACGACTGTTTCATTTACCTCCAAAATAAAGTTCTTTAATGAATAATTTGAAACACACAGGCACATTCCCTTTTTCAGATCCCTGTTATGCATCTTCTGAAATAAATTAAACAAGATTTCTTTGCATCATGTTGCTTCTTACAGCTTATACATTCCAGTCGTTTGCATTTCCTGTCATTGAAATGAAATAGTTTTTACATCTGTAAGTCGCCTTATTAGGTAAGATAAAGAAATACATGTTTAACCAGCTGTTGTGTCTGAGGAACCTCAGGTAAGGTGTGTAATTAATTAATCATTTTTCTTGTATTAATTAATTTAGTCGGTTCTTTTTCAAGCGTGTTTAAAAATGCCTTCTGTACCTTATTCTTTTTGTGGCGACTGAACATCAGGAATCATCACGAACCTGCTTCTGTGCACCACTGTTGAGTTTTTCATTGAATGCACGCATTTCAGAGGATTGTTAGATGGATTATCCCTCATTTGTCTGTACTCGCAACATCACGAAACTGCGATTAATGCAACTGCATATTACGCATACTCAGTATTCTAGGCCACACAACTAGAGCTGCTGTCTATGAGCACGCTTTGCTTACTATAGCACAGCTATATTCTTCCTTACATAAATATTGTTACTTTGACTTCCACCTAAAGTAACCCGGCCTGTTCAGATGAGCTGGAAAGAAAATGTTACTGCGGTGGATGGTTAAAAATGACAGCACCCCTTCATTCACTTTGATTCTTCATCCCTACAATTCTGCAAACAGTCAACAAAGAAGAAGTCTGTGTGGCTGAATCCAAATAACACGTCCATTAAATAACAAAAAATTACTTCCATTGTACCGGGTGGTGGTAAAAATGATTGCTGCCCCGCTGTTCATTATGCTGCCCGTCATTATGTGATTATAATGTTTTTCTTCTTTTTACTCTCCCGAGATAAAGTATCTCCAAAAGAGCAGGTTGTTTTTTTTTCTTCCACAGTATTTGAAGTGTGACCCCTCCAAACATTTTTAACTTATTAAATTTCACACATCTATATTTCTGTTCTAGTTAAACATTATGTACTTTATCATTTTTATTATTGTCTCATTCTTTTTGAATTATGTTGATGCGTTTTATATTTATATCCTTTCCTTTTGAAATGACTTGTTAGAATTTGTCTGGCTATACTTTTAAAGAGTAGTGTCTTATTATGTATTATCTAAATATAATGCTTTCATTTCAAATGTGGCAGGAAGGATTTCAGTCCCTAGAAATCCAATACTGGCATCAAGAAAGATGGTTGGGGGGGGGTCCCTAAGTTAAGCCTTTAGCCCATTACTCTTTTCATTTTAGGAAGTAACAATGATTGAGCCTCTAGTGTTCCTTGTGAAAAGATTTGAGAAAGATCTTATATATCCAATGATCTTTTGCTTGAGTTAGCGCTGCCTGTCAGTGGGAATTCAGCAGAGAACTGTCAGTTCACGACGGGGTCTATAAATGTATGGCTTGTGCACAGAAACATAAACAAACCTGGTTAAAATCGCAATAAATGTGTGAGGAGTGATTTCATGCAACACAGTGAGCCGTTTATTTAACATGCTGATAGCAGATAAGACAAGAAAACTCAAAGTATCACACTGTGTTTTTCAGAAGGAGTTTGAAACTAAAAAATAAATTGCGCCTTGAATATTTTCTGTCAGATAGGCTGCTTAATCATACATTTTCTACACTTTTGCAGTTGTGAAAATTGTTCAGCTCTTTGTCTTCGCTCTGTTTAAAACAGGTGAAATGCTGCAAATATTGGCCAGAGGACACTGAGATGTATGGTGACATCAAAATCACTCTGCTTAAGACAGAGACGCTTGCTGAATACACAGTTCGCACCTTTGCTGTGGAGAGGGTGAGTTTAACACATATACTTTCTTTTTTTTCTTTTTTGCATTTGTTCTTATTCTCTGTATTCTCAGTTTGTAATTGCTCTTTCATGGTAGGACATCATCTGTGATTGCTCTAAAATGGAAAGTATATTCTTCTGTTTTAGGCTCCATCTCTTTCTGTGTGAATACAAGTTAATACAAGTTAATCATATTACCTGGGAAAGCAAGAATTCGGATTAGAAGTGGTACATTAACAGAAGGGATTAGATAGCAGACGGGGTTTACCGCTGATGGACACGGGGTCCACATGTTAAACTGAGAGGAATTAACACCAGTAGCTATGTGGATGCCCTGCTGTCTTTCCAGCATAGCTGTTACAGTGCCGTGCCCCTGATGGCCCCCATCCTGTCAATCTCCTGGGGGATCTCTCATTGGAAGGGCTCAGAGCAGTGCTGGAGTGACAGTGGCACAAACACAGCATTATCATCACACTGTCACAGTCGCTCTCCACGGGCACAAACTGCTGCTTATTCAAATCGGCATGAATTTAGGAGCTGGTGACAGCTTGTTTTTCATAGCTCTTTTACTTTCTTTTTTTGGATTTCTGTCTTCAACAAATCTTTGCTTTGCGTTGCTTTACTTTGTCATCTCTGTGAGGAGGAAGAAATTGTGACGTGACTGCAGCAGCCTCCCAGAAGAAAAGAGAAACCTCCCACCCTTCCCCGAGCTCCCCAGAGCCTGAGTAATTCCTTTCTGCACGTCTGTCAGATTGCAGCTGCTTCTAACATGTGGGGCCCAGAGGCCCGACTGTCCTCGAAGACCTAACACCTTGTGTAAATAATGTCCTAGGTGTCCTCACTCTGAACTAAAAACTGTTGTCACATCTATGAGAGAGGGGAACAGTCTCTGAATAGTTGGGAGCATATCTTCTGCAGGATCAGGGCCTGTAGGCTACTGCTAGCATTAGAATGCCAGCCGTTATTTATTTTTACCTGCATTGCTAATGTGTACTGTGTTTCTTTTCAAAGAGAGGATACTCGACCAAGCATGAGGTGCGTCAGTTCCATTTCACATCCTGGCCTGAGCACGGGGTGCCCTATCACGCCACTGGACTGTTGGCTTTTATACGAAGGGTTAAAGCTTCTACACCACCTGATGCTGGTCCTGTAGTGGTTCACTGCAGGTAGCGTAAGGCCTTGCAAGTTTTTTAATAACCTGAACAAAGAATAACTTTTTGGTAGCTTTGCTTTTTACAGCAGTGTGACAGCGTAGCCTACAGTTGTGGTAAAAAGTTAAGCTGAATTTCATACATCTTTAATGACTTTAAAAAAACAAGAACTATTCCACACAAGGTCAAAAACATACATACATGCTCAAATATACATACACCCCCATTAATATTTGGTTAAATTTGCTTTACCAAGTTGCATCTCAGCCAGGTGCTTCTGGTAGCTATCAACAAGCTTCTGGCATAATTCTGACTGGATATTTGACCACAGAATTGGTTTGAAGTCCTGGTACAGGTCCCAGTGTTGAGGATGGGCTTTGGGAAGGCCATTGCAGCAGCTTAGTGTTATCCTGCTTAATCTATTCCAAAACTAGTTTTCATGTATTTGGGATCATTGTCCTGTTGGAACACCCAGTTGTGTCAAAGTCTCAATTATCTAGCTGTTGATTTGAGGTAAAGTTGAAGAATTTGGAGGTGGTCCTCCTCCATCATTCCATCTACTTTGTGTAATGTACCAGTACCACTGGCAGCAAAACAGCCCCAGCACATGATGGTACCACCACCGTGCTTGGCAGCTGGTACAGCGTTCTTAGGTTTGAAGGCCTCACCTTTGCTCCTCTGAACGTCCCTCTTGTGATTGTGGCCAAATATCTCAATCTTTGTCTTTTCTTCAGGAGGTATTTGGCTTGTTCATGTGAGCAGGTGCAAATTTCAGTCGAGCTTGAAGGTGTTGATTTTGAAGCAGAGGCTTCTTTTTTGCTCAGCACCCCCTCAGTCCATGGCGATGTAAAACCAGCATCACTGTGGACAGTTTTTGTCCAGACCTTGGCAAAGTGGTGACACATCTGAATAACCTTACCTTACAATTGTTTGAACTGATAATCTTGAAATCTGGAGTTGAAATGGCTCCAAGAGACATTCCCGACTTGTGCAAATCAACAGTTCACCTTCACTGAGTTCCTTGGACTTTCCCATTGTCCTGAGCATTGGTCAGTCCAATGCTGTCAAACTATCTTTTTATGCTGGCAAAGAGAAACTACCAGTTGCAGCTAATCATGATCAGTAATGAGAACGTTAAAAGACACTGTAGAACCTTCACTTACTAAAAGATTCTGTATGTGTATATTTGAGCCTGTATGTGCACTTCTGTGTGTGGATTAGATCAAATCTAAAATAAATTCAAACCTGTCCACTCAGCTTTTGTTTTTTGAAGTCATTAAAGGCGTGTGCTGTAAAATCATTACAGCCTAGAAAAAGAACTGTGGAAAGAAATCATAAAAAATTGTCATGATATTCGTGCCAATGATGAATGTATGTACACTTCTGACTATCATTCCTTGCCTTCTGTGGCTATAAAATATTTGACGCATCCTTAGGTATTTGCACAATATTGATGACTTATTTATAGCGTAATGATCATATTATTTTCCATTTGTGCCACATGGATCCCTCTACATCTTACTCACAGGTCCTTGAATTTTTTAAGACACTGTTCCTTCTAAAAGACGACCTCTCTGTTGCAGCGCCGGGGCAGGTCGCACCGGCTGCTACATTGTGCTGGATGTCATGTTGGACATGGCCGAGTGCGAAGGTGTGGTGGATATCTACAACTGCGTCAAAACCCTGTGCTCTCGACGTATCAACATGATTCAAACTGAAGTAAGGACAGCAGCACAGCCAGGAAATCACTCAAAATTTCTTGCGGGTGACATCTCAGGCCTTAATATAGTCAACTCTGACTTCTCAAGATCCTCACAAAAACCCACATTTTTAAACATTCACTTTTTCCTTGTGTTGTTTGGAAATTCAAAGAGTGGGGTGGGGATACATTTCCATACTCCCACTTGTAGACGTGTGTAAAGGTCATACTGTAGCTAAAGTTTCTGAGAGAAGACTCACATTGTCTGTCAGTGTGCTGTGTAGGCACGTGCTCATCTTTGATGTGCAGATAATTTGCATATTTACCTTTTTATTATGTAAATCCAGTGTTGACTTGACTGTTTATTGCATTTGTAGCTATTTGCAGGGGTGCACTAATTAAATGCGCACTGCATGTGTTTGTTTACAAATAAATATTTATTTATTCTCCAGCAGCCTTGATACACCACTAACATTAAAGCGCATGTTTAATTCAGAACAAGGCGGGTTATGAAAAATCTCTCTCGTTCCAGCTATTGTTTGATTATTTATTTACACGTACTTATGTTTCTTACCTGCTTCCAGTTTAACCCGCTTCATTTCTAATGTTTAGCATTTAGCTACTTGCAGCTTTTAGGTAACACATTGTGATGTGTTATTCAGGAGCCAGTAACGTGAACTACTTTGTGTTACCTTTGTCTCTTCAGGAGCAGTATATCTTTATTCACGATGCTATTCTGGAGGCCTGCCTGTGCGGGGAGACGGCCATCTTGGTGAACGAGTTTGCTGTCACTTACAAAGAGATGCTGCGAGTGGATTCCCAGAGTAACTCCTCTCAGCTGCGAGAGGAGTTTCAGGTCAGTGTTGGTGCAAAGTCGGAATCGGCCATTTTAATGATCCACTGTATGCAAGTTAACATTGTTAAACTGATATTCAGATAGGAAAAGTGTGGTTTTTCTCATCGGTTGTGAATTTTAAGCTATCCAGAGTATTAGAGAGAGAGCACACCAATGATCATATTATTGCCTATGAGCAAATTCTCCTTAACAAATAGCGCCGGCTTGGGGGGAGGCAGCCATCTTTTGGGGGGGGGGGGGGCGGCAAAAAACAAAAAAA
>VUQK01042860.1:56603-76701 GCA_015106715.1 Bujurquina vittata
AAGAAATCTCAAAAGAGTGTCGGGGGGGGGGGGAGGGGCGGGAGGAAACCGCGTGGGGGGGGGGAGGCTCAGATAACAAACAGAACAAAACACAAAGCCTGTGAGAGAGGAGACAAACCTAATGACGTGCAGAAACACACATAACTGTTTTTAAATACAACTACAGTCCTGTGAAAAACTAAGTACATCCCATGATTCAGTAGCTTGCAGAACCACAGCAATAACTCAAAGTTGTATGACTTTATTAATCTCTCACATTCTGGAGGAATTTTGGCCCACTCTTCTTTACAGCGTTGCTTCAGTTCATTGAAGTTTGCAGGCATTTATTATTGCGCTGCTCTCTTAAGGTCCTGCTACAGCATTTCAATCAGGTTGAAGTCTAGACTTTGACCTCAACCTGATTGATTCTTCTTTTTTTTCCAGCCATTTTTTTTTGTGGATTTGTTGCTTTGCTTGGGATCATTGTCCTGTTGCATTATTCAGTTTTGGCCAAGCTTTAGCTGTCAGACAGATGGCCACACATTTGACTCTAGAATACTTTGGTATACAGAGGAGTTCACGGTCATCTCAATGACTGCAGGGTGCCCCGGGTCCTGTGGCTGCACTCCTTCACCACCGTGATGACAGTTGGTAGGAGGTGTTTGTGCTTAAACGCTGCGTTAGGTTTCGCCGAACATGGTGGTGTGCGTTATGGTCAAACATGTCCACTTTGGTCTCATCTGTCCAGAGGACCTTGTTCCAGAAGTCTTGTGGTTTGTTCAGCTGCAACTTTGCAAACCTAAACTTTGCAAACAGGCTAGTTTCAAAGACAGGAGGTTTTTGTGACAACCCCTCTGAACAAGCCATACTTTAGTCTGAATTTAACATACTAACTGAGGCCTGTCTCTGAGCATTGACCGAGTCTGAACTTCGGGTGAAATGCTACTACTAGGAAGATTGTGGCATTGTGTTAACACGCTTGAGTGCTCCAGAGCAGAAAACTGCCCAAACTTGTGCTGTTGTAGAAATGTTCTCACTTGCTGATGACCTGTTAGTCAAATGCATTTGATTAGCAGCACCTGGCTGCTAACTTGCCCTCTTAATTCCTATGGATGCAGGAAATGTGTACTTAGTTTTTCATAGGACTGCACAAAGTCCTGAGAAAACTTTGTTTTGCACAGGACTCTTTAAGCAGGTGGTTTCACTGTGCCTGGATTCCTCTGCAGAGTTTCCCACAGGTTGAGAATATATTCGTGGTGGTGGTAAGTGCAGCTACACTATACAGGTGTTCAGTAAATACCTCCCATGCAGGCAGCATTTAGCCAAAATATGCAAACTGCTCATCCAAACAACTTCAAACACGCCTGTCAAATATGAAATAGAATGGATTAAGAGTTGTTGAGAAGAGCAGAAACGCGCAGAGAAACACACATGCAGAGGCTCCTTAATGTATTTGCAAGACGATGATGTTCTTTGTAACACACAGATGAGTTCAACAAAGAGTGCATTAAGGAACAGACTGCTAGATATCGGTGTGTCATGTGTGCATCTATAATGTATGTGCGCGTACATGAAACATGACATTAGTTTCAATTGTTTTTCTTTGCGGCTGCCATTGATAACCGCTGAGCGGTTTAAAGAAATGTGCTCTCCAAAGATTTTATTAGCTGCTGATCAGGAGACGGGAGAGCCAGCTGTGTTCCAAAACGCTTCACCTGCTTCATTCACCTCCCTCTGCCGCACTGCTTAACCAGCAGACACGTTGACTCCAGGTTTAGCATTTCAAAGTGGTGCCGAAAAAGACTCGCGCTTCTCCTTATAATTTTGAGCCATTTAATCCTCATAAAATATGCATATTGTAGAAATTATGATGGATGTATGTTGAGCACTAGGAAATGATAATGTCAGTGGGGCAACAAACTGCTACTTTTTTATATAGGAAAATGTTTCATTCCCCGTTTGATCCTGTAAACATCTCTGTCTGCCATTGATGTTAAAAGCCTCCCTACCACCCAAAGAGCTGTGTTTGCTTCTTACTCTATCATCCTGCAGATGGCTTACAGCCAATTGGTAGCACTGAGATCAGCAAGTCACAGATCTATTATTGATGCTGTGCATTAATTATTCAAATATTTTTTTTCAAGTTGTTTAATGTAATTATGACTAAATTCATTATGGAGAATTGGTATGCAATATTTCTTTTTCAGTTCCTTTTAGCTTTATTGCATTCAGCTTTGTTATGCAGTTTGCCAATTTTATCCTAAATTCATTTTAAGTTAGTCGATGTTCAGTGTATAAAAGACTAAACCAATTACCGTCATCGGTTTCTTTGCATTCTCTTTTTTTCCAGTCTTCCCTCCTCCTGTCTTATTCGCTTTTCTCTCCTCCTTCTCTTTCCTAAGATCTCCGATTCCTCTGTGGTGTCTCATCACTCCTCACATTTTCCACTTTTAAGTGGTTTCTCGAATTTGACTTTATCCTCACCTTACTCTCACCTGCCCTATTATACATTTCCATTTCCAGACACTGAACTCTGTGACTCCGCACCTGGATGTGGAAGAGTGCAGCATTGCTCTCTTACCCAGAAACCGAGAGAAGAACCGCAGCATGGATGTCCTCCCGCCCGATCGCGCCCTTGCGTTCCTGGTCACGACAGAAGGGGAGAGCAACAATTACATCAACGCTGCTCTCGCTGACAGCTTCCACCGGCAGGCTGCTTTTATTGTGACCCCTCACCCTCTGCCGGGCACCACAGCTGATTTTTGGCGGCTGGTTTTTGACTACGGCTGCACAGCAGTGGTCATGCTCAACCAGCTAAATCAGTCAAACTCTGCTTGGGTAAGGTCAAAATGTTATGTACTTTTATTGCCATTGATTTGTTGGCACAAAAAAAAAAGTGATATCTTAAAAGGTTTAAGTTCTGACACACACACACACACGAGCCACTGTTTGCTGTGCAAGTTTTTACTTTCAGTCTTGGGGTTGTATGAAGTTTATTTGAGACCCTTCCTGACATCCCCTGCCTGCACCATTTCTGTATCTTACTGTGCTTGGGATTAGTTCTTTCATGCCATTTTGTTGGGCTTTGATCCCTGACCACATTGATCTCAAGGCATGACTAGATAACACTCGTCCCAGTTTTTCCCTTTCCCTCCTCAAGATACATCTCTAAAGAATAGGCTTGCATTACCCTCCAGCCAGATCTTTTTTCTTTTCCAGGCCCCCATTTTCTCATAAGCGTATTTTTTTCTGTGCACTGCAATAATTCCTTCTTTTTTCTGATAACAACAGTATTGATAATAATTAGTGGAAACATAAGATGAGGTCATATAATATATTTGTGCTTTTTAGCCTTTATTGTCATAGGGCAGTGGAGAAAAGACAGGAAAGCACAGAGAAAGAGCAGGGAGAAGACACACAGTAAGCGTTATTTGAACCCAGGCCTCTGCATTGGCTTTACATCATTCTGGTTGTCTGCTCAACCCAGTAAGCTAAACTGGTGCCCTGATAAGGATATATTTAAAAAGTCTCAGAATAAATGATTAAAATCCATAAATTCATGTCTAGGACAGGATTTTTCAAGTCTATGCTAGGCTAAGTCCTGATCACTATCTATTTCATGTGCTTGGAGCGGGTGAATAAAGCCTTAAAGCCTCATTTAAGGCTTCTCGGGATTTAATAAGATCGGACAAGAACGGTGATTGCCACCTATTACGGGCATTTTCTAAACCCTTAAAACAGAACCCACAGGAGATGCAGAGCGCTAATTAACAGCATGCTGAAATGTTATTATGGATTATTCTAGTCCAGATTTAAGGCTTCTACCGGGTAATTTATCAGCCCAAAAGTCTGCAGCAGACCTGTCTTTTCCATTTCGTCATGCATAAATATAATCATCAAATTTTTAAAAATACTTTTGTCTAATTACAGCACAAAAAAAGCATGGGGCAAAAATGAAGCTTTCTTTCTTTGAGCTATTTCTCAGGTGGAAGAAACAGGATTTAACAAGCTTGCTGTAGTAATACAGGAAACCAGACCGAGAGGCTGATCAAATGGAACTCCTAGAGTTGCAGCAGAAGGAACATCATAGTCTGTGAAAGAGCCAAAAGCTGGCACAATCTGACTCCATTTTTTTGGAGTTAAGCTTAAGGAGATTGGCAAACATCCAGCCCTTAATGGCACATAAATAGTTGTGCAGAGAGAACGATGTTGCTGAATAATTAAGCTTGTGGGACAGGTACAACTGGGTCTCATCAGTTTGGCAATAAAGGAAGAAGAATTTCTGTGCTGTCCA
Source organism: Bujurquina vittata (assembly GCA_015106715.1). NCBI lineage: Eukaryota > Metazoa > Chordata > Actinopteri > Cichliformes > Cichlidae > Bujurquina > Bujurquina vittata. Next base: position 60,877 of record VUQK01042860.1, read on the forward strand.
ATAATTAAGCCTAAGGAGAGGATATTAAAAAAGAATAGGAATGGTCCTAAAATGGGGACACAACCTGCAGAACTAAACAGGATTTAAACACAGAAGTCAGCAACACAATGTAACATCAGCCTTCATTAATTTATTATTAATGCTGTTACAAGGATGATTTGAAGTATTTATGTATAATCTCATAGTATCTTGTATTTACAGTCCTGCATAATGAATACGGGTATGAATAACTAGGAGTAACCAGTGAATTGCAGAGTTCACCTGTAAAAAGCCAGAAGCACTGAAGATAATAGCTTACACAGGCTTGATTCTGTCCTTTAGGCACAAATGCAAGATTTACAAGGTTTTCAGTCAATCTTTAAATATTAACTTTGTGAAATATGTATTGCAGTCTCTCAGAACCTTGAAAAGCAGGTGCTTAGTCTAAATTATTTTGATCTAAGGCGGAACAATTTGGGAATGGCAGAGGAAAGAAACTAGAACCCATGCAGGCTGTTGTGGCTGTGCATGATTCATCCACATGCTACAGAGGCCCTGTTTGTATGCCTTGTTTCTTCAGACTTCAATCATCCAATAAATGACGAGTCGCTAGCAGAATAAGCTGTTTGGCATTGGCAGAGAAGATATATGAGGTTAGGACAGAGAAACATATTCTGTTTTTGACTTACAGTACTGTGACACCTGGGAAATGTTGGATGACACTCATTATCTACCAAACTACCAGTTTGTACAAATCAACCATTAAACTACTAACAGGACTTCCAAGGCCTTGACAAGCATTGTTAAAATATTAACAAACGTTCAGAATATTTTATCGCTACGGTTGGTTTGCACATATAAAGTAGTCAGTCAGTGCTGGATGGGTTTTTCTGGGCGCTTTTTGTAGCATCTTATCTAATCTGAAAAAAAAAAACAAGAAATTGGAACGGCTCCTATTCACCCACTTTTCATCCATTCCCCTTTCAAAGTTTTCATCTTGTTTCTTTCAGTGCAGCACAGACCTTTTGGGTCTTGTCTGAAAATTGAGTTATAGCCACTTTTAAGTTGTCCATTGCAAGATCTTGTTATGAACTCTGCTACAGAGTTCATTTGCAGCACTGCAGCACTCGGTCTCCCTCTTGTTGAAATCTCTCAGACCACATTACATCTGGTCCTCTCCAATGCTTCTCTCCTCTAACTAACACCAGCGCAGTGCTGTGATAATTTACATTCCATGAAAAGACACGCTAACCCAACTTTTGCTTTTATTTGAATAAATAATGGCAGGAATTCATAATTCAAAGTGTTATGACCACAGCTACTGAAGAATGCATATTTTCAGGTTCAGCCGCTAATGAACTTAGTGAACTTAGCCTCTGCCATTAAACCGTGTTCTTTGTGCAGCCCTGTGTTCAGTACTGGCCGGAGCCTGGTTTACAGCAGTATGGGCCAATGGAAGTGGAGTTCCTGTCTATGTCAGCGGATGAGGATGTCATAACTCGTCTATTTCGAGTCAAGAACGTCACAAGGGTGAGTCATTAGCATAGCAAACCAGCCAGCGCGGGACGTTTTGTTCAGTTCTGTGACATTTCACAAACGATAAGTTTAAACCTCTTTAGAAATGCATAAGCTCCATAATCCTCGCCAGTGATTCAGATGGGAGATTTTACCTGCAGTACATTTGAAACTCTAGAGAAGTGCTATGGCTTGTGCACATAAATCTTAAACATCTGAAATCTTCTACGATATCTTTTATCAATGCAAACGGGAACTCTGTGTTTCACTGTATCGCTGCATAGTGTGTGCTTTTGCATCGCTAATGCAAACACAGCGGCACTTCACTTGCCTCACGAGACAGAAGAGTTTGTCAAATAAATTCCCCTAAGAAAATACAGTCTATAACAGAGCCTGGAAATTTGTAGTGAGTACAATGGCAGATGAGTGAAAAGTTTTATTCATAGACTTTATTACACATACTACAAAAGGACATTCTTTTGATATTCAGCAGTCCAGAAAATTGAACCAGAGCCCCCAGTGTTTCCATCAAACATTCCCATAAGAGTGATTATTATTATAAGAATTTTCTTTTTCGTGGCAAACATGCAAGAGAAAACCCATTGACATGCACGCGATGAAGGTCAGTCTTTCACTTTTTCAATTTCTTCTTGTTACTACCTAGATAGGCGTCTTCCCTCTCTCATGTACACGCTGGCATACTAAAAAGGAATCTTTCATCATTGTGATGCCTGCCATATTTTCATTCGCTGTCTACTATTTTTGGCTGCAAAGAAGATTTTCTTTTGAATTGTTCATAAAGCCCGTCACACATTTTAAACAGTACAGTGTTAGGTGGAGCTCATGAAATAGGCTTAAAAAAAGGCATCAATAGTTCTGTCGTTGTAGAGGAAGTGTGGAGTGTTAGTGTTTCCTCAACTGAGAAAAATTCCCAGATGTGTTTATGTGTAGGACGAGCTCATTTGGACTCCACTGTGTTGACTGATAGTGTCTGTTTATGTGGAGTCATGCGTGCATGTTTTGTGCTCGGGCCTTTGCATAAGCACATGCTTGCATTCTGCTCAGGATCGCTGTCAACCGCTTATTAAATAAATCTGTATGCAAGGCGTTTCCCTTATGCCATTAAAAGCAGCACGACAAGCAGTGCCCTAAACTTCCTTTCTTGATTGGCATCCTTACCTCCTGTGTCGACTGCCCCCATCATTCCCCTCGCTACCTATGGCACCTCTTTTCTACTCAGTGCACATCACAGTCAAGGAGAGGGCAACTTAACACAGCATGGGAGGAATACAATCACACAAAAATAACGCACGCCTCTCCCTCTCTCAGTCCCTCTCTGTGCATTAGTGAGTAGATTTTCTTTGCTTGACAATGATATACAAGGGTAGTGGGTAAAAGTCAAAGGAAGTGCATTGTAAGCATATGTATGGATATGAGAGTAGCACAAAGGAAAAAAAAGCACACTGTGTAAATCCCACTTCCACGGAGCCAATTCCTCCATGCGTCGTTGGTGTCTTTGCCGGCCCAATTTGCATGACTTACAGTTCTCCACTGGTCCTTAAGTATTGGGTGAGATTCTACAGGACAAGGTTATGAACACACAGGGACCTCTTTGAGACGCAGCGCGGGCCCTGCTTACTCCCACAGACCCATATATCTCAAAGTCAGGCTGCTGAGTGAGCATAGCACTGAATGCCAACACACAGCCTGGGGAGCACTCAAAAGTGGGTTCTAACTGGCTACCACAGAAGATATACAGAAACAACCAGAACACTTTATTTATGACAGGCACATATATATTCAGCAAAAGAGAAGAGCAGACTCAGATATGTGTTTTATGTTTCCTGGTGTGTCTGAAGCTCCAAGAGGGCCAGCTGGTGATGTGTCAGTTCCAGTTTCTGCGCTGGTCGGCATATCGTGACGTTCCGGACTCCAAGAAGGCTTTCCTCAACCTGCTGGCTCAAGTGCACAAGTGGCAAAGGGAATGTGGAGAAGGACGCACTGTTGTGCACTGCCTGTGAGTAATGTTTTAGCAGCATGCGTCATGCAGATTAATAGACAAGACAGAAATACACCCATTCTAATTCTGAAAAGGTCTTACTGCTGTTGAAGATGGAAATTTCCAAGTGCATTTTAAACCAAGGGCCTTTTCTCAGTGGGAAGTATCACAAAAATGCAGGAAATGAAAAACAGCTACTTGTTTTGTGTGTTGTTTTTGTGTTATGTGTGATTTGGTGCAATGAGATGCAGTGTGATTTTTTTTTTTCCACAGCAGTGTTTATATTGCAGAAAATCAAATTGCACTTTGCTACAGTGAAGTCAGCGGTGTTATATGTGCCTCTGTTGTCCTAAAACCCCTGAAGAGCACACCCTGCTGATGAATATGAATGGGCCGTCCAGCTCATTGCCAACCCATCACACGCTCATCCCCACCGCCCCCATCCAGAGGCACATCACTCAGTGCTGTCACACAGTGTTACCCACGACAACCAGGAAAGAGATTATGGAGATCAAATCAATTATAGCTTAATACAGAATGCGATGGTTCTCACTACACTAAATCCAGCACTGCCAAAGCGCTGACGACGATTGATTACCTTAATATTGCTTGTATACACTGCAGAATCTCCCATACCCACCTTCACTGCATTTGTCTCAGGAGAGAGGAAGCGGCTTGTCCTTCAGCAGCTCATTGATATTGTCTTACATTTATGATGACCAGGAGAGAATTTAATGCTAAAATGCCACACTATAGTGTTATTTCTCAATTTCAGACTGCTTACAGCGTTTCTCATATAGCTATTTTTATATTTTATAAATAGTTTATATTCATATTGTGTTTCATCTGTAACAAAATGCTGATTTTATGAGGTAGATAGGAATTCAAAAGCAGGGTTATAAGATTACATATTGTTCTCTACTTATATTCTACTAGCATGTATTTCATTCTGGAGAAATAAAACGTGCACATATTGTATATGTCATGAGTAGTACCGTGAAAAAGTCTTGAGCCACCCATCATTTCCTTAAATTTTGCTTCCAGGAATGCAGATTTTATTGTAATCTTTAAAAGTTCCCTCCAGGCTTTCTGAAGGTCTTTCAGATTTTTTTCAGTGGAATATTTTTTTTTTCTTGGGGGAGGGGGGTGCTAAGTTGTCTATTAAAAGAGCTTCATTTTCAAGCTTGGACGTCATTATTGAAGCAGTGTGGGATCATCTTGACAAAGAACAGAACAAAAGGTAGCAACATCCAAGAAAGAGCTTTGAATGTCCTTCAAGAAGCCCGGAGAACTATTCCTGAAGACTACTTAAAGAAATTGCAAGAAAGTTGCCTAAGAGAGTTCAGGCTGTGTTGAAGAATAACGGTGGGCTTGCCAAATATTGATTTTCAAGTGCATTAGAATTATACAAACTCCATTTTTGCCTCATATTCTGTATTTCCACGGATGTTTGCATGCTTCAATAAATCACTGCACTCTATCTCAGTTTCATACGGGTGGCTCAAGACTTTTGCAGAGCTCTCTATATGGTACGCATTGCCCACCATACAGTATAATAAATAAACTCATAATAAAGATTTTAGTCTACAGCACTTTTGTAGTCCAAGGGTGTCAAACATAAGGCCCGGGGGCTATAGTCTGCCTGGCCCCAGTGGACAGTTTGAAAAACATTAAGGAAGGCATACATTTTGGACTTTAACTTCATTTTCATAGGTTTTATAGTTAATCTTTATTGATAAAGACCTCTCCCATGGCCATCCATGCTACACCAAAGTAATTAGGCAATGGATGAAAAATCTAATGACAGAAAAAGGTGCTGTTTTTTCACTATTTACTGTAGAAATTTTTTATTTACAATGGTACGCAGTTAAAAAAAACACATTTACATTATCTGTGAAACATTTTCATAATTACAGGATAGTCAGTGATTTACTGGAACTATTTCTGTTTATTTAAACATTCATTTCTTACAATTTAAGCCTTAAGAGTCGTGCTGAAAAATTTCATTAATTTACTACAGCAGGATTTATTTTTTCATGTAGATGAAACTGAGATGTTCTTTTGAAATCACACTTATTTTTCTTATATTAAGATGTCTCAAGGATTAAATGTGTAATTAAACTTCTTTACACTGCCAGAAGAGCGGGTTTTGCTGGTCTGGCTGACTGAGGATTGCAGTGGACTGTGTCTGGCTCACGATGTAAAATGATAATAGATCAGCGAGACTGCACTGCACAGCTTAGTTTGGAGCAAATGCTAATATCTGCATGGTAGCATGTTGACATTGAAAGTGCTAACATTGCTGTAAGTACAGTGATGTCACCCTTTGGTTCTTGAAGTCCTCGTTTGAAGCTTTTAAATGAGCGTTTCCGCTGTCGCCATCTAGGTTGTGAAGAGGAGGGGCGGGTCTGACTGTGAAAATGCACACCCACTGTGGCTGATGATTTGCAATTGACTTTTCCTTATCCAGCGAATGTGCAGTTTTATACAACAGATAATCCTCCATTTTAAAACAAGATTTCTAGAGCAGACTTTTTATTCAGTGTGATCCAAAAGGAGGGACTGAGCCTACAAACTCAGCAGGAAAGTGTTTGCAAAGGTCAAGAGAGGCATTTTCATATAGACTTTTATAGGACTGGAAGACTTTTTGCAACCGCAGCTATCGCCTTCTGGTGGCCTTCAGGTAGAATGCAGGTCTTTAGGCACTTCTGCATTTCGTTTTCTGACCTAGAAGCTTTGCCCATGTTTTGTACTATCTATGATGTTGTTGTTTAGCAAGTAATATGACTTCAGCTTCGAATCTGGATGATGATCATGGTTAATAAGTGTTAAATATGGGGAAATGGTTATAATGTTGGCATCAAATAAAAAAATGATGGATCATGAATTTCTTATTACAACTTTAATGGGAATCCATTCAGTAATTTTTTTTAAATATTTCACTCAGAGTGCCAAATGTCAATCCGACAGTGGTGCTAGGAAAAAAGGAGACCACCAAAGGCAGTCTGATAAATTTCTGTGTACAAAAATCCATCCATTGCTTGCTGATATATTTCAGTCTGAACTAATTTGATCAGTTTGGCTGCACACAGTGCTACACTAATAGCATGAATAAGTATATCATATAGATTGCAGATGATATCAAAAAGATGGAACTAATTTGATGCATTAATGAAGGAGACTTCAACTTTTTTGTCAATACATGTAACTTGTCAAATTTGTATGCACAGTACTATTTCATACAATTTTATTTCATGGCATACACTTTGTTAAATAATGTAATGGAGCCCCAATGAACTAAAACAGCAATTATCCTTTTCCCCCTTCATTAATGCTCTCATTTTTGTCATACAATATAATGTTTGCCTCCACTTTCTCATATATAACAAAACTAGTTTAGAAAGAAGATATTGTACCGTGATTGAACGCAACTCTGACTTAATTTTTTTTCCCCACAAACCACCTGTTCTCACTGCTGACTCCCTCCCTGGCTGTTAGCAGTTGTACAGCTTTTATTTAGTATTCTGCTTCTTTTCTTTTGGGAAAAGTGTGAAACAAGCAAAATGAACTGGATTATTTGATTAATTCTGGGGCTGCAACGACTCCACGAGTAACTTGAATAATTCGATTGTAAAAAAAAATCCCCAACATAAATTTTTTGCTTTTTTGTTTAAACTCTGCAGAGCTCAGAGTCAGCAGGTAAGCTTGAGCGTTTCTCCCACATTAGCAGCATTAAAGTTCAACATTGTTGCGACGGATTTCCGTCATTTGGAAAAAGCAACTCTTTAATACCAAGCGGATCATTGCTGACACCTTTTTCCAGACATCCACTGCTCTCTACACCTGTGTGTGTGTGTGTGTGTGTGTGTGTGTGTGTGTGTGTGTAGTGCTCGCTGGGCTGAGAATTTCAGCTGTTAGATAATATATACACACGAGGTAATCGGGGAGATAGGACACAGCTGTCTTGCCCTTGTCTTGTTCAGCAGGGAGCACAATAATTTAGAAATAGTTTGGGTTTTTTTGTACTATCTTAAAAATATTTGTTATATATTTTACAGTTATAATGCTGTGGGTTTTTTAGGGAGGTTTGCACTATGTCAGACAACTTAACAAAGATAGCTGTTCTCATCTTCATTAGATACGGAAGCCGAGAGTGGACATGGTACCTACAGTATATACTTTTTTCTGATGGTTTTCTCAAGATAACAAGTTATTTACTGCGTTACCACGAAATAACAATTACCATTTTCTTGAGATAACGAGATAAATAACTACTTATCTCAAGAAAACAAACTTTGTTTTCTCGAAATAACGAGTTAATTTAACCGTAGACCGTGTGCTGACGATCATGTCGCTTATTGTCAAAACCAAAACAACAACAACCCCCGGGCTGACCTCTGCATGTCACATGACTTTCCGGGGTCACATTCAAGATCCCTAATGTTTAACATTTATTATTCATGAACACCACATACACCTAAGCAATCCTGCTGATATATTCAACTTCATCGGTGACCAGCTGAGGGGACCAGGTCGTCCTCATGGTTACCGAAAGATGCAAGAGAGGTATCGTGCAGCAGGGCTGAGCGGCAGTCGAGCCAGCCGTCTCCTCAATGACCAAGGCTGAAAGTTTGTTTTCTCAAGATAACGAGTTATTTATCTTGTTATCTCAAGAAAATCATCAGAAAAAGTTTATAGGTACCACGTCCGCTTTTGTTTTTCTCTTTTTTTTCCCTGTGGTATTGAAAATGGTATACAGTATTTTTCCTGGGTATCCGTATCCAGTTTGAAATACTAGCAACAGCCCTGCCTTCTAGTTAAACATTTCATTTACACATCGCCTTATAGCAAATTCACATTTCCTAGCATATTTAAGTTTAGGTGGCTAGACGCCTTGCTCTTTATATGCCATCACTTTATTGAACTTATTCTTTTATGGTGAGAACAAGACAGTAATATTTTTCATCTCCATTAAGTGCCCCACATTTAACCCATAACCCCCACTGTTTGAGTACTAACTGAATACCAGATCAACAAAGGCGGCGGCTCTGTAAAACTTTCCCATTGTCTTGTCAGTCAAGCCTGAAAACTCACATTCACATCTCTTATTCTCATTTTTTTGATCCACCAAAAATGGCAAAGATTCTTTTATATTCAAATGAGAACATTAACATTAGACATCCAGCATCACAAAGTCCCTCTATGTTAGCATCTCATTTGAATATCTCATATCTTCAAGACAAGGCTCAGTTAGAGTCATCTGGGCTTTCGTCCCCTGCACAGGACACCACAGGCAAGTCAGAGAGGTGTCACACCGAGCCTAGTAATTTGTCATGAAAGAAGCCTTTCCTGGGATGAAAGTAATGAGCTGTCAAGGTTATGATGACTAGCATAAACATAATTAAATAGAAAGTAGGTAAGGCCACACTGTTGAGAGAATCAATGATAAGTTAATATGTTAAATATATATACTCCTCTGTTAAGGAGGCAAAACAATTATGTTGGTGTGAATATCAACAAGGAGGGACTGGTAAGGAGTCTCACAGTGGCACCTGTAACAACCTCAAAGATAACATGCATTATAAATACAAAAAGGCACGCCAATCTCTATTAGAGATGAAGAATGAGAGGCACTCAGACAATAACATGTCAACATCTCTTAAAGTGCACGCCAACTCCCTCAGACGTCTCGAAACTGCCAAACAAAATGAAAATGACATGTTGCAGCTCAGAAACTCTGCACCGACCGAAAACTTTCAAAAATGCTTTTCTCTTAGGACTCAGTTGATTTTTTTTAGACTCTGATTATAAATTGCAGTTAATCTGTTCTGTTGAGTGGGAAGGGGCTTGTTCTTATTGTGTCAGGCTCATTATATAATTTTGATCAAGCTCAAGTATTGGTGCAGAAGAGAATTTTGCCCTAACCAAAAAAGCTGCGTGGGAGTTACTCAGGTTGGTTGAAAGATTATTTAAATTAAGGCAGAGAGGCAGAAGCCAGGCAGTCATACCTACACAAATGTCTAGAAGTAGCTGTGGCATTTAGAGTTTATAAAATTAAATGGCTCAGTATGAATGAGTCTAATTACCACTAATTCTCACTAATATCGGGGAAGCTGAAGACACACAGAATACCAATTCCTCCGCCCCAGGCTATATTTTTAAAATTTGCTCTATTTGATTTATGATGACTAAAGTTGGAAATCCCTCCATATGGGAAAGAGTGCATACCATAGTTGCTGGTTCACGACACTTTGGAATGAGTTGGTTTGACAACAGTTGATAGATTTCTAGAATATTAATTCAGTAATCCCACAATCACTGCATGAGAGACAATGGTGTGCAATTTTTTTCCCAATACAATTCTATATACAGTAAAAACATATGGATTATAGTCTGGATTATGTCTAATGCCACTGAGCTTCATTAGAAACAAGATTATGAGACGTAATAAAGATGAGAAAGGGTACGAGCGCAGCAGTGGAATACTGAGCATGAGGGGAAACACAGCTGCAGCAGTGGTTAGTGAGCAGGAAAAACCACCACTACTGCTTATAGCAGAAGGGGCATTAGCTTGAAACGATGACTTGAAAAAGCAAAACAGTTCAAAACTGCAAGATTATAATTTTTCTAAGAACAGAAAAAGCAGCACATTAGTGGTCAAATGAAACAAAATACAATTTTTTCATTCAAATTTGGATCACTGTTAAAATTGGTGGAAAGTTGTTCACACAATTTTCAGGAGGACCAACTCAAATGTGGCTTTCTGAAAAGCGTGGTCAAGGAACACAGTTTTTTTATTTAATGTGGGGGACGAAGACTGGAATCAAGAAGACCCTGCAAGATGCAGAGGGAAAGCCATAATGCGGTTGTAATTGGTCCACAAGGTGCTAGATTGACCGTGGAGACAATGCTCAGTTGGCTTTAGCTGAGATGCACCCAGCACCTGCTCTCCAAAGGAGGTACTGGCTGACACACTAAGATGGTAGAATCTGGAAAATGTGGACTCACATGACCAGCAGCACAAGGCACTTGACAAGGCCCATGAAGTGGCCACATCTCAGGCTGAGTGGCACCGTACTCAGGATGGGAGGAGAGCTCCCAAAAATGCATACCTTTGGTGAATGGCCTCTACAACCCAATGGGACAGCCTGGGCTTTAACTGTGTGGATCTGCCCAAGACCCCAGAGGCAAACAGTCCCTAGCCAGTGTGTAGCCACCCCTAGTGGATGGTGCAAAGTCTTGTACTTTTTTACTATCTTGTACAGAATCATCTCTGCCTCAGTCCTGTAGCCTACAAGGATAAGGTGTCAAAACACAAAGATGTTTCTGATGTCCATTACAATTGGCATTTGCTCAGTTTCTGAAACTCTTACAAACAAAATCATGTATGATAACCATGATTAAAACAACAAAAAAGTAACAATATTTGACTTATTTCTCCTATTTTCATAAAATATGTTTCCTGCGATGTCAGCCATTTTGGATTGAGAACAAAATAAAGTTTCCAACATGCCAGCCTGGCACATGACATATCCCCAGAAAGCCCAAGATGTCCTCTTTAGAGTACAACAAGATTTAATTGAGTTTCACGAAAAAATTAAAGGTTGTGCATGAAAATATAATGTCGAGTGTTATGTACAGAGAACAAAAGTCAAAGGGCCGGGTCCCAGATATAGTTAGATTGCTTTTGTTGCAATGGCACAGCATATAATTTCACTGCACTTTTAGTATAATGACATTAAAGATTCTGATTCTGATTCAATAATACAGCTTCAAATAAACAGAAAATTGTTGATTTTTGAATCAGGAATTTTGAAAACAGAGAAAACTTATATGATAATTTGTTCCCTGAGTATATTTTGAGTCATAAAGAAAACAATAGTAATGCCTAAAGACTGTTACCTCCTCCATGTTTTCACCCCGTAAACTATCACCATGGTAAAACCATATCGACACTCACCTTTTTAGGCATTATAGGAGGACAATCCTCCTGGTTTAGTTCACAGAAACCAAAATGTACATGCATCAACAGTCAAGTCATACAGCACATATGCTCTGGCTTTGCCTATCCTTTTGTACCTAAACAGAGATACACTGTATGGAGATAAGGATTGGGCCACACCTTTGAATTCAGGTGTTTTCAGTCCCATTTTCACAGGTGTAAATCAAGCACTTAACCATGCAATCTGCCTTTACAATGATTTGTGAAAGAATGGCATTAGAGTGTGGTGCTGTAATAAGATGCCCCCATTGTGACAATTCTGTTTGTGTCATTTCTTTCCTCCTAGATATTCACAATCAACTGTAAGTGGCATAATTGCCAAGTAGAAGAATTTAGGAACCACAGCAACTCAGCCATCAAGAGACAGACCACATAAGTTCGAGTGGGGTTGCCGAGCGCTGAGGTGCATAATGCATAAAAAGTCATCAACGCTCGGCTGACTCGGAGTTTAAAACCACCCGTGGCATTAACATCGGCACAAAAACTGTGCACCGGGAGCTTCATGACATGGGGTTTCATGCCCGAGCAGCTCCTTTAGGTGTAATGTGTAGGTATCCCGGTATTTTGGTTCATAGTGTACTGTATTTGATTCCTTACCACAGTTGTCATGGGAAAAACCAGAGCCAAACACTCTCAGTGCACTCTGGAGTCTTTCCCTCAATGCCATCCCTGTCTGTTGCCACTCGACTTGCTTAAAGATTAATATTGACTAAGTGGAAATTAGCAATATCTCCCTCTCATAACCAATGGATAAGGAAGACTCTTTTTTGATTACACTGGAAATGATCAGACTTTCACTAAGGGCCTCCTGGTAGTACATCTAAGAAAATATCAGCGTTTTTCTTTCAGTTAGTTAAGAGGATAAGTTTCCCTCACGTCTCTGACTGAAGTGACTCTCCGCACACTAGATGTGCTGTGTTTGTTGTGGCATAGGGGATGGGCCACTGTTCACGTTGTGTTTGTCCACTACAGACTCAAGCAACTATGACCCCCCCCCCTTTTTTGTCTTGTATTATTGTATTTATTAGGGGTTTTTTTGGCTTCCTTTACCTAGTTTTGTTACTATTAACATTTATATTTTCTACGTTTCTGTGATTTATATACAGCTCATCTCTATAATAATTTTACAAATGCTCTGTTGGTAATTATGCTTCTGTAAAACCCAGTATGCACAGTTCAAAAAATAAAAGAGAAAATGTGTCCATTCAAAACAATAACGCACTAGTTCTGAGTTTCTTAAATAGCTTTTTTAAAAATTGCTCTCATAAAATAGTATAGGATTAGTACTTTAAAATACGGGTAGGCATCTGAAAATTTGTCAAAAATGAAAAATAAATATAGTTACTATATTCAACAAGTTGTCACTTACAGTATTTTATTAGAGAGGCTCAGCAGATTCAGGTTAACTTTAAGCAGCCCTGACTTTCATTTCCTTTAGCATTGCAGATGCCATGGATGAGACCATTTCCATTTCTCTGCCCTCAGGCTCCTAATGGTGCTGCTGTGGTTCCTGCTGTAAAGGGGTAGCTGCCACCATCCCCCTCAGTTACCTGCTTGGTGGTGCGGCCCACGCCTCGGTCAGGAAGTGTTGAAGCTGATCCAGCTTATCGGGCTGGTTCCTCCAGGGGCTTCTGCCGCCATATGGCTGACCCAGGCCCTGCAGCCTCCCCAGGGGTAACTTGCGCACGGATCAGAGTAACGATTCAGAGTATACAGCTCTCCCCGTTACCCCTCTAACCCCAGCATGACTGCACAGATGTTGTTTCAGCAAATTCTTAAAAAAAAAAAAAAGTGAACTACAGTATGAGGATGAAGAAGAACTGAGGGCACATCCAAACAGGTTCTTTTGGATTCACCAGCTCTTCAACAAGCTATGCTTCTCTGCTGATATTTGATATAAGAACTGTCAGCTTGTGGGATTTTCTTTTCCAGTACTTGAATAAAAATAAATGAATAAATGGTGAATAATGGTGCAGTTTTGCAAATGGACAGAAGACTATACCTGTGGTAGTATTCATGACAATACTAGGTAGGAGATGCACTTTCCAACCGTTTCACTTTCCAGGTGGTGCCCTGACATTTTAAATATGCTTTCACGGGTAGTTTCAATGGTCCTGAACCAATATTTGCATGCCTTTTGTCCCAAAAGGCAACAAAAGAGGATAGAAAGGGACAGAAAAGAAAAGCCAAAACTGTATCTCAGTGTATCTTACATCTCTGCACCCTGCCAAGCCCCCCCATCCCTCTCATCCCTCGTTCCTCTCGCCTCCTGGAGGGCAGAATGATTGAGGGGTGCTACCCCTGCCTTTTATCCTCCAAGCGAAGGTCTGCCTCTCTCCAAAGTAAAAAGCATCAACTACAGAGGTGTAGTAAAGACTAGGAAAGAAAAAGGGAGGGATGTAAAGTGTCACATATTCCCCTGAAGCACAATAAGCCATGCAGAAGTTAGATGCAAGGATATGGAAAGTCATTATTTGCAGGCCTAAAGGGATGTAGTTGGTACATGGGCCAGATGGTATATCAACAACAGGCAAAGAAGGCCAACATATTAGAATCCTCTGTAGTACTTGTTGTGGCTACCTTGTTATCCAGTTTGTATATGTTTATTTATATGCCATGTGCACTGGTTTTCACTCAGGAATTGGAAAATATCATTTGCAGGTTTGAGTGCCCAAGTTGTGCTTATAAAACGGAGGCATGTTTAAACATGTTAACAAATAGCAGACAAAGACTGATATAGTAAATTAATATAATATGCATATAAGTACATGCATGCATTAAAACATTGAAAAAACTGACAGGTGAAGTGGATTCTGTTAAATATGTAATAACATTGGCAGCTGTGAGAAACAAAAGTTGATGTTTTAGAAGCAGAAAAAAAAATTGTCAGCATAACAGCACAATGACATAATGAGCATCTCTGAAACAACAGATCATGTGGGGGTATTTCTGTCATGCAAAGCTATCAAAAGTTGTCCAGGGAGGGCAGCCAGTCATTTGGTGACAGTCATGGGCATCTAAGGCCCACTGATACATGCAGGGAGCAAAGACTGGACCATTCGGTCTGAGCCTACAGAATACAGACTGCTGGATCCCTGTGAATACTTTTCCTGGTGAAGAGCTGGCAGTAGGATGCACTATGGACTGTGCACACTGGGAAATGTTCTACTAGGGAACCTTGGGAACTGTCATTTAGTGTATCTAAGTATTACTCTGACATTTACCACTTACCAAAGAGAGATCCAATTGTTGCAGATGTACATCCCTTGATGGCAGTGGCTTCTGCCACCAGGGTGATATGTCCTAACACAATGCATAATAAAAAAACAAAAAAAAACAAGGTGTTGAATTGGCCAGATCTGGAATGTCCCAGATCTCAATCCAATATTGCATCTATGAGATTCATGAAGACTCTTCATTATAAATACTGAAGGAAGGATGATGATGTAAGCATTAGATCATGAGCCCTTCTTTTACGTCTATTCTCTTCCCATCATTCTAGTGCAACTTCATCTTGGTTTCACTTACTGTAGGCCAGAAATCTTCTTCCAGACCTGCACAGGCTTGTCAGATGCTTTGTAGCAGTTTTTTTCTTGTTGTTTTTTGCTTTGTGTTCTTGAGTGTTATCAGTGGTTTGCATGTTGAAGATAAACATGAATGAAACCCCTCCCTCTGTCACAGTATTCTTGACTTGGCTGGAAACTGTGACAGAGCTTTTCTTTTCCAAAACCAGAATTCTACGATCTTCTGCTCTACGACATGTTCCACCTTCTTGAGATTGTACCTGCTATGTCCACTCCAAGTTTCTCTTCCTGTGATAGGCGTGTTTTCTTTTTGACTCTTCTTTGTTTGTTCTAACACCTTTTTGGACTGTAAATGCCGAATGCAAATTCAGTCAATAGTCCAGTTATTCTTGAGGTTCTAAAACTGGAGAAGCTATGTAAAGTTGGCTCTAATCTGTAAATAGCTGATGCAATATCTTTCTAATTCCTCTTGAATTAAAAATCAAAACCTGCACCCATTCAATTATATTTAATTAATTTTGGTGGTATTCAGAGGCAAAATTACAAAAACTGAGCAAAGCTATGGACCTGACTCAATATATACTGCAAATTATGCTCAGCAAACAAAACTCTATACAGCCAACAATAGCACTATTTGATCTTCACATGAGATCATTTATGAATATAGTTTACCTGTGCGGTTTTTAACTTTGCAATTCAATATGTTGATCCACGAGAAAAATGACAACAATATCACGGGATCACAAAGGGACAGAACGCACACACTTACATGCAATTTAATGAAAAGAGGAGAAAGTCACTGGCGA
>VUQK01042860.1:79921-94595 GCA_015106715.1 Bujurquina vittata
GAAAAGTCAAAGGAAAAAAAAAAAAAAAAAAAAAAATGGAGCTCGCGAACAAATGGTTTGCTTTATCGCCGGGAAAGAAGAGCTTTCTTTACGGTGGCATTATCAAATCATGATATGTATATTCACTGTTGAAATGAATAGTAATGAGTGGAATGCGGAAGAAATATGTAGAACAAAACTAACTAGTGTGAGGCTGCTCGCTGCTGTGGTGGCTTCATAATTGTTGTGCTGACTGTGAAAATGCATTATTTTGTATGTTGTGGCTACATATCAGTGACACGCCTGACACTGTGTGGATTTTCAGTGTCTGAGCTATTAAGAAATGAATGGAAATACTAAAATATTAATCGGAATATTCCCAATATTTGTTTACACACAATGGAGATTTTAATTATGTGTAATTTGTTTTGTTTTTTTTGCTGTCAATGCTGATATTTGATGCAGATGATAAATTAGAGAAATGCGAATGCATAAAAAGGAAAATCAGGTTTATATTACATAAACTTCTATATAAATATTTGATTTTAATATTTCATTTTAACCGAATACTGTAAGATCAAAACAAAAAAAAAGTTGTAAAGTTCCTTTATTTTGACCAGAAAATGGAAATGTAATTTTGGCAATTTGGTGAAAAAGAACTTGCTAAAAAGCAGCAGTTGTGATATTGGTCAGCCCTTCTTAGAAGGTTTATTTGGCAAACAAATATGTAAATTGCACCCAAATAGTTAATTTACTGTGATGTTGTGCTTGCACGCGGCCGGATTGGCAAAGAAATATAAAATGACCTCTTACAAAATTTTCCCAGTGGCACTTCTTTCCCATGCATGCTGCATGCTGAGAATGAATTCATCCATAATTTGGAAACACTCTGTCATGTGATCTTCTGTAAGCACTGCTCGTTCAAATCCTGCAAAAGGCTACTGAATAACTTTAATAAAAGATCAGTGATGCTAAAGACTCTCTCATAAAACAACACTCATCCATTTTAATGCTCAGAAATTTCCATTCCAGTTTCCTTTGTAATTGAGATTCATTTTACAGAAACTAAATTAGTTTGAATAGTATAATTTGTAAATATATGTTAATTAACCCCTCTTCTTCATCTCGTTTGTTCAGAGAGAGCACAGCCAAATGAAATTCAAACTTACCTGCAAGGCAGACTCAGGACCTGTCTATGAATTAAGGCAAATAAAAACACTCCAGCGCAGTTTACTTTTTTGCATACTCAGTTGTTCTTAGTTAGGCGAAGGTCTTAATTGCATTGTCGTTAGTGTGTCTAATAATTGCCACGGGACATTTGGGTTTATGAACCTATGCAGGCTTCTACTGTGTGTAAAATCTGAAAAGGAGAACCACAGGAAAAGGATGCCCACCACTGCTCCTTAATTTAAGGAGAGATTAATAAAGTAGTTGCTAGACTTGCAGTTTGTTCTCCCTAAGGGTTGTATTAATAATCTTAGAGATACAAGGTTCAACTGTGGAGATCTGCCCTTGTGAAAGACCGGCAAAACTTAAAAGGCTTGTCTTAAAGGATCACTGATGTGCTGCTGTTACTTGTCGTCTATAATTTACTGTTAGCTTCATGCAGATTCAGTGTTAAAAGAGAGTCTATCCTTACAGTATGAAATACTTTACTGTCTGGTGGGCCAAAGAAAAACGAAATGTCCTGTAGCTGTGACACCATATTAGCGTGTGTGGTTGTGGGTGAGGAAAAAGAAAGGGGAAGAGAGAGGAGGAGAAGTCCGATAGCCCCAAATACTGACAGCCACATCACTTTGATGAGAAATCCTGCTTCTGAAGTGAAGCATTAGAGGTGTTTGGGAAGAATATTTCCTGACTTTAACTTCATCTTAACAAACAAAGACACACAGAGTAGTGCCAAACAGAGTTAAGATAAATTGAATGTGACATTTTGGACACAAAGGATGTGATTTTACATCAGTTTAGAAACTGGTTGATAATTGGGTTATAAACATAATTTCAATGAGTGTTAAAAAGTTATATCTGATGTTTATAAAAACTTCTTTTTTAAAGGGTTTGAGAGGGCTTTCTAGCTGAGACTGCAGTTTATGTCCCGTTTCATTCAGTTTTATTTTCACTTTTCTTTTTTTTTTTTACTTCCACTTCCACCAGCTGTTTGGTTGGGTTTATGACCTAAAACTAAAATAAAACCAGCTGGAAATGAAACTCATCTTACTAACACGTTCCTCACATGACCCCGGCAAAAGGACACCTTGTGAATATCTCTCAGATACCAGAGGGTTTGTCTAAAAGGGAGCATTTGAAGCCCTGGGAAGGAGGACGGGCTCGCTGATCAGTTAAAAAAAAAGATTATCACTACAACCAAATGCTCTTCCCATTTCTCTCTTCACTCCATAGGATTTGTTCTAAAGTACTACAGTCGCACTGTCACCCTCATCGGTTCATCATACAATAACAAAAAAGTAACAATCATTTTTGACCCTTGAGACTTTTTCAAATCTTACTGCTGCATCTGTGAATGAATTTGGGTTCGTGGAGAAGGTACACTAATCATATCAGAATGTATTAAGTGCACCACTTGTAGCGAGACCCCCAGAGATCAATTACAGTGACAAATCAGCTTAAAATTTGTCAGTTTTATTCCTCCAAATCACAGGCATGAACACTGCTGTTCAAAAGCTGCGTTCCAAAATAAAACGTTTAAGCAATCAAATGCCAAAGTGGAACTGGCTTCTCATACAGAAGTGACTGAACAGTCCATGGGCAAAGTCAGTCTGTTTTTTTTCTGAATAATAAACAATCTGTTCTGTAATTTTTCTTTGAATTTTTTATTTTTATTTTTCACGTTTCAAAGAAGCGCAGTCTGAATTCTTAATAGGAAATCATTTACTGAGTTTTCAGTGTACAGATTTATTTTTCTGGTGTTTTCCTGTGCAATCGTTTCACAGTAACATAATGGTTTCTGTACTATTTAACTACATTTAGGAACACTCTAACTTTATGCTCCTTTTTTCACGCATGAGTCACCGTTTCTTTTAATTGGAAGCTGAAAATTTATTTTCTTACTTAAATTTTGTAAGTGCAAGAATCATATTCATGGGGATGTATATACTCCTGCACTGCACTCTTGACCACCTGTTGGGACCTCCTACTAAATATTTCATGACTTTTCTCCATTTTTACCCCTTTTTCTATGGCCCTTTGATGTTTTTGTTCCAATTCTTTCCTCCTTTTTCATCCTCCCTGGAATAGCAGTGGAATAATCCAACGGTTTTCGCCTTTCATGCCTGAAACTTTGCATTTTAACATTTGTCGAGAGAACATCCTCTTCCTTAGGTCTGACAGATCATTTTTAATAAAAGTGGAGGGCTAAGAAGAGCTGTAAACCTGTACTAAACACACAGCGCTGAGGTCTCTGGGAGACTGATTAGCATCTGGGAGCCAATGTATCACTTCTTCATAATAATAAGAAGAACTGGTCGGCTGCCCTTGTTGACATTTCCCTTGTCATTCTGGGATTATTACAGCCGTCAATTATTCTCTGTCCACCCTGGCATGCAGTCATTCACATGTCTTGAAAGGCTTGTTGTGATAGTCTCACCACCAAAATCCAGCTATTCCTGCACATATCACACAGCATAGAGGAAGGAAGTGACTATTACTGTCTGCCAATAATAAAGATTATTCTCATCTTATTCAACAAAATTTAAAAAATGTCTGGTCATATTTGCGAGGTCTTCAAAATTAGGACAGTCCAAGGACATTATTAACTGACTCATAAGAACAATCTCTTGCATGTAATAATCTTCGGCTCATTTTCAAGCTGTACACAAAGTTTATATCATTTTTAATCAAGATGAAAATGAAAATATTTGTTTGGTCTTTTAGGACTTAGTCTTCATTCACACTAATTCTTAAATGATTAATTACATTTGTAGCTCATAGGTTAACCATAACGTAATAAAGAGGATCAGTTCAGGTCTAAATTTTATATATATTACATATATTATACGCATGTGCACATTTTGTCAGTTAAGCTTGTATTTATTTAGTGAATTCACATTATTTTTTACCGCACAGCCAAAAGCATTAATACTTCCGTGTGCTTAGAATATTTTTTTCTTTCCTGCACAAAGCTGATGTCTTAAACTTTATCCTGTTTGGATCCTAAAATTGAACCTTTGGCAGGTAAATGGGTCGGGTTATGATACAGCATCCTGTTTTAACATGGACACAGCAGAAAAAAAAAACTTTAACCACTTTAGACATGAAAAATATTTCCAATTGTACATAAACAGGCAGAACAGCTACTCGGCAGTCAGTGCTTCCACTTATTTATTTTTTCTTTGTTTGTTTTTTTTTGTTGTTGCTCTACAGGAAACCATACAGTTTTGTTTAACATCTCAAAACACCCACTATTGTTATGTTTACTATTATTTATGCAGGATTAATAGGAATAGCTTTTACACACCCAGAATGTTGAGTGCAGCATATGCACAAAGCATGTGAACTATAGCAGAAAACAGACAGACTTATACTATAGAAAGAAACTCAAAGCAATGGCAAAAAAAAAAAAGTTTTAAGCTTCTCATGAAATTTTCTATAACTCCCTAACAAACTTACACATTCACACAGAAAATAGCAGATATACAAAAATGCCAGATTCACCGTGCACAAAGCAAGCTAATTTGAGTCAAAATGAGTAAATGTGATCTAGAACAAAAGAAACTGATGAAAGTTAATAATATACCAGAGACTTCACACAGAGGTCCTTCAGTTAGAGAACAGGATCTCATTCTTTCACATTTGCACTTAAACTGAAATATAAATATGAAATATGAACTGCTGTTCGTATTTCATATCTATTTCACATCTATTTATAGCCTTAATTGCATTCAGTCTGCAGTTTACATGGACGATAAACCAGAATAAAATTCTTGTTATTATTAATTACAATGAAACCTGAAAAGTTAGATTTTTGACACACAGCTAAGTGAGGTGAGCCAGAAAGATTTAGTGTCAAGGTGGAGGTATGGGACATATTTTCTGAACAAAATAATTTGTTGCAACACAATGATTACAATATATTATAATCAATATAATAAATTCTGTAGATTTTTAGTATGAAAGAACAAAGAAAGAAAACCATGTTATTCCTCTTCTGAATGCTACGTAAGAAACCTGCTATCTAATTATTGCTCTGCGTTGACTTTGATGTTTTTCATTTGTGATCACAAACTTTCTAATTGCCATAAGCACCACTTCATATTGTTCCTTTGTTTCCAGATAGCGTCAAAAACAAAAACTACTGTGTTGATGCAGTATAATTTCTGTCATGATGATGACAGAGACTCTAATGCATTGCAAATTCTTGAGTCTTCTGCCCTCGTGTCAGTCGATCATGTGGTATATCCATGATTTTTTTTTTTCCAATTCCCTGGACAAAAAAGGGAAAGATCTAAACCTTTTCTTTTCGACTGAATTTACATCTCCTGCTCATTTCTCCTGCTTTCTTACCAAGAGAATTCTAATGAAGGGCAGAGTCAGATATCTACAGGGATACAAGAGGACCTGGAGACAGGAGAGAATGCAGACACTGATGGCAAGAAATTTCCATAAAAGTACAATCAGGTTGGAATTTTAAAAGTGAATGTTTAAGTAGTCTAAGAGATGGGCTTTGATTCACAGCCTGATCAAACCCAAGACATCTCATTCAGAGAATAATGATTTTTTCCCCCTTAATTTTCTCTGTTTCTGTCTCATCTGTGAGCTTACAGGTAGAGCAAAGCCCAATGGTATTGTTTTCCCTCCAGTACTTGAGCACAGGAGCCTTTCTTCTGCCAGATTAGACGTGGCCAAAAAGAATGGCAAATGCAGATGTGCCACGTTATTAGAAGCTGGCTACACAGTGAAAATTCGGGCCCAATCCACTGAATACATTTGATATCCCATCCAACGCTGGATTGCAAGTAAGTAAATATGTATCTTTTTTTATATATTCTTATTTGAAATGCGAGCGTAAACAGTCTTCCTTTTGTGCATATGTTCCCATGAATATGAGGGTGCGGCTGAATGTGAATATCTATTGTTGTTCACGGGAACAATGGTCAAAACAGCCACGAGGAGGAAGATGTTTCCGTGTGAGACAAGCAGTTACTTGGGCCGTAGTTTTAACCAAACAACATCAACAACCCTCCAACAGACAGAAACAGAAAGCAGCAAAGCTCCTCGACCAAAGCATTTGTTTACCTTTTACATTATTGGGGGAGTATTTTCATTCAGTTAGATTTTTCAGCTCAACTCTCTGTTATTGGGACCCTTTGGGGTGTTGTTGTTGGGTTGATTTTTTAAATTTTTTCATTCTTCAAACACACACACACACATACACGCACACACACACACAAGTTATTTTTTAAAAATGTCTTGGAGTGGAGATGTCCACTAAATTGGAACATTTTAAAGCTCAGGACATTAAACTGTTCTCCCCCAACATTTTCCACCTCGGTAAAGTCCAGGAAACTTTTTTTTAAAATGAGGCATAGAGTTTGAAGTGCGCATTGTGTTGGTCTATACATTTTATTTATTTTTTTGTTTCAAATATGATCTGTCAGACATGCGTGTTTTTGCTGCAAAATATTACTCTTTCATGGCCTCTTTTTGGAGAGAAGGTTCCTGACCAATTATTTTCAGACAGATGCAGGGATGCAGAATGACTAGAAGCATCAGGTTTTTTTTCCAGATGATGCCTAAGGTAAGGGGAGAATGGCCAGAGGCTACGGCAGCCCTCTGGGGACAGAGAGGGCTTATAAACAGTGAAACTGACATATCTCATCTATTACTTTTCCTAAGTAAACCTTTAAAAAACCTTGACAGTCTTCTGCATGCTTTTACCAACCTGTATATATTTAGCATTTTATAAATTTGAAGTCATTTTTGAACTATCGACTACGTATAATTTTGTGAATAATCACCGATCCAAGGATGAATGAAAGGGCTCAAACTTTATGCACCTCCTCATCTGCGAGCTTTCATATTTCTTTTAACAAACCTTATGTTACTTTTATGTCATACAGCTTTCCAAAATCAATATACTGTACACTTCCAGGATGAAATATGTTTTATCATATCAATCTACACTTCCTTTACAAGCCAGTATTCACACATGCCCATCAAAGCCCAGCCGGTCAAAGCTGGTTCTGGCGGTGCAGTTGAAGTGAGTTTGTTGATGTGAAAAAATAAAAACGCCACTTTTGCTGCTGCTGTGCAGGTTCCCTTGATGACAGGCCCTCGTAAACCAAAAAGCCTTCCAGGGTGCCTCTAGATATGTTCCTTCAGTCACAAGGAAGCCTGCCACTGGTCCCCCGCCCCACAAGGTCACCACATTTAATGCTGTCACCTCCACTTAGAGCCAGGGAAAGCAACAGCCATCTCCCTGTAACTTCCTCCTAACCTTGCACAGACCCCATATGTGTGCTCTGTGTGTTAAGTACTGTATAATAAACAGCAGAGATTATCTTGTGAGAATGTCAGAATACAAGTCAGCAAGTAAACACTGCTTGAAGTAGACATTGGCTTTACGTACCTGCACGTGTGCAAGTGATAAAACTCTATTAAAAAGATGCCATGCATCACTTTAAAGCTGACAGCTGGGCTCCTTTCAGTTAAATCACCCTCTCATGTATTCACTGATGTATTTCTTTGGTCTGATTGCTAGTCGCTTCAATTACTCACCTGGAAGTTGAAAAAAGTTTATCTCAGGTCCCGCCCACTTCTTGTCTGCAGGAATTATTGGACCTGTAGTCACTTGCAGATGCATAATGTCATACGCTTTCTATGGGCTCTGATTGCCAGTTGACTGCAAATCGCTTCCAGTGCCTACGAAGCTTTAGGGTCAGAAAAGTGAACCTCTGCTTGCAAACCTGCATTCCTCCCCATGGCCAGCAGAGGGCAACTCTGTCAAAGAGAAGTGCAATTTTACAGAAGATTACCCTAATTCTCACTTAATTGATGGACTCAGTAAACTCTTACCTAGTTAGTTCAGTCTTATTTGGTTAGTTTCAAGTTTTATTTGAAGGAGCTCTTTGTAATCAGATTTTAATGAAATTTAAGTTCAAATGTTACCACTAGGTGGCAGTGTTTTACGAGAGTTTGGGTTTTTTTGTTTTGTTTTGTTTTTTTAAATGAGAAAGAGTTAATGTAACTGCCCTGTAGTAAGAAGGAACATGCAGTATTTGGGATGAGATTGGGATGGTGCCCTGGTTAGCACTTTTACTTTACTGCAAGAAGTCAGAGGTCAAAACATCTCGATCAGCTGGAGCCTTTTTACTAAAATTTGTACAGGCTATCTGGCCACAGGTATGAAAATGGCAGCATAAAATTCACTTGTCTAGATAGGTGGTTAAAACAATGGTGTATAGTGGTAATATTTTGATAGACAGTTGTGAAGTGCTGATTTCATATAGCTATTGTATCATTCTTATTGTAAGCTAGTGGCTCCATAGTGTAGTGGTTTACATGTTGGCCTAACAAAATAATCCCCGGGTATGATCCCGGGAGGAAACTCAAATCCCAGGAAGGGCATCTGGTGTAAAAATTGCCAAATCAAACATGTGGAGATACCCGCTGCGGTGACTCTTTGTGAATAAGGAAGCAAATCCATCCATTTACAAAGGATCAGCACTTTATTTTCAGCATTTCATTTTCTCCTGTTGTGCTCAGGGCAGACCTCAGGCCGCACTGACTCGTTACACCATCTCGTGGTATCAACTGGTACGCAAAAGTACTTTAAGATGGGGATAACCTGTGGTTTAAAGTATGTCAGCATCATTAATCATGATAATGGAAATGCACCCTGGGATTTGTAGTTCACTTGATTAAAGTTACCAAGTATTTAAAGTTTGTATTAAATTCTATTTATTGTTTGATTTCTTTCGGGATAATGCAAACTGATCATTATTAGTGTTAGCCATATTGGTGCCTTTGACTTTTTATAATGATTTTAAAACAAGGCTGATCCAAACCATAGAAGTGTCACATAACATTTTTACTTTGGGAAAGAGCTTTTCCTACTTTGCAACCAATTTTCTTTCATTATTTTTAATCCGTACTTAATGCTTACAATAAAATACCAATCACAGTAGTAACAAATTACAACTATTTGATTTCATATCTGAATTGCTAAAAGCTCATCTTGCATTACCATTCAAAGGCATCTCTTTAGATCAGTCTGGGGGTCAAATGTAACTAGGTTTTTAGTTCAAAGTGCTTTGCAACATAAAAAAGACAATCAATGTTCTTAAGGTCATTCTTATATCTGGGACTACAGTTGTCATTAGGGCAGTATTAATAATTCAGCACACCCCAAGGTATACACTGAATGTCTTGAGTAAAAGATAGGCACAAAACAGGACAATACAATTCCCTAGTAGGCACAGTGAAGGACTGAATTTCACTTGCCAGTTGTTCTAATCAATTAATGTTTGGAGGAAGAAATGGGTCCCTAGATTTCCCTCTTACATCTGCTGCCCTTTTTTGTTTTGGTCTTTTAGCTTGCAAGAAGTAATAATCCAAATAGAGGTAAACAGACTTCACCAATTCAAACTGACCTCTAGTGCACGGGAGACAATAACTAATCAATATTGCTGCTCTGGGTGCCCTGAGAAATAATGATTAGCATCCACGAGAGTACTGCCACAATGAGAAAGGAGTCTGCACTGGTGGGCACTTTTATTGCTGCAGTGCCAAAGCGTTCCACTTACATTTAATACAACATTTACCAGCTCCCTCCCATTTCTAACCTTACACTGGGAGTCCAGCATGAAGCTGTTTTTCTCTGCATCACTGTACACTTAGAAAAAACTTTTCCTTTTCTGAAAGATCTTTAAATAAACAAGGATATGATATTAATAAGAATAAAACCAATGGTCAAAATCTCCTAGAGTGTACAGGGACACTGTGAGTGTTACCTTGCAACTAGAAATGGAAACAGAAAGTATTTAAGAGCAAATGCAGAAATAAATTGTGCAAAATTAACTGAAACCAATCTTTTCTATTCAATAATAAGCAGACTGTGAACTCATGTCAGGGAGATATCAAAACCTTAATGGAAGCCGAAGATTCTGATATTTCATCCACCGTTACAGTACAGCGGCTCAGTACAGTATATAGCACAGTGTCCCCTTCTTATGTAATACCATCTAAATTGGAGCCTGAAAAAGCTTCCTAGTGTTTTCCAATTCTGTATTTATCTCTGATAGAATTTTTTACCCTTTGCATGGATCATCTTGTTCTGGGTTCCCCCTGTCCCGCCACCCCCTGCTGTACATGAGCTCTTTGAGACAAGTTTTGTTGTTTAGTAAAAAACAATCATTTAAATAACGCTGACACACAGACTAACACGAATAACTGGAAGAATGCAGTATTTGGGAAAACAGATAGGTAAGTAAAAGTGTGCAGTTACACTGCCATCAACCTGAAAAATGGAGCCTACCACTAGCCAGTACACCCTACAACATGTAACTACTCCAACCGCGCCCATCTTCAACCGACCACACACCTGTGAAATGCTGTGAAAGCATCGTGCACAACTGTAACAACAGCCAAGCTATTCTAAATGTCTAAACCCACCTTTGCTGCAGTTCAAATAAAAGCAGGTGTTTCCAGGACCACAACTGATATGATGACAGCCCAGTCTGAAAACAGCTACACTATCATGACTGATAATTAGCTAACTTTAGTGCTCACATTACCTGCAGTTAGAGCTTTGCTTCGAGACACAGCACCCCAAATGGTCCCTTGTTCAACTGTGAACTACAAGCAGGCATGAAGCTAATGGCAAGCTTCATGCTGACAAAGAGATGAAACACCTGTGATGGGGGCTGCCTGATGATTGGATCTGCCAGCATGGCTACCTAGCACTGGCTCTCAGTGCTCAAATGATCAAAAATATGTGCATCCATATGCTTCATTTTTTTTCAAATGAAGCCAGACATTATTAAAATGATATTTTCCCAGCATTGCACAAATTTACATGTCCTCTATACCTGAAGTCAAGTGAAGCAATTGATCTCTTTGAAAAATTAGTTGACACATAACAATTTTTAACAAATCATAAACTCTTTTTTTTTACAGGTTTCCAAAGAAAGATTTACATCATACTTTATAACTACGCTCTGCTGAATTTTGATGTTCCACTGAAAGAAATCCTAAGACTAAGCGTGAAGAAACAACATGAATGTGAACATGGTGAATTTAAGATCTCACAGTAACTCCTCCTTATTAGCTGTACTAACACCAAATTAAACCAGCTGGCTTGTGTCAAGTTTACAAGAAAAAAACAAAAATGATCTTTTCTTTAACCAATTAATGTATCAGTAAGGTGCTGAAAATTATATCTGTCACTCAGCTGTGTTGCAGCAGGCTGCATTTTTTCGAGTTAGAATTGTTAAGGTCGAGATGCATCAGGGACAGCGCCACTGACGAGAAGCAACTCAGAGCCAAATGACTATTGAGTAGCCTCAAGTTCTCAAATCAGGAGGAACTGACAGGGGGAAGGATCCATTTCCTCAGACATTGCCAAGTCTGTCAAATGATTACACATAAGATGTGAGATTTTTAGTTAAGGTTTTTGTCAAATAAACCATTAAAAAAAAGGCAGCGCTGCATGACAGGTGCTGGTCCGACAGCAGCTCTTTAGTGGGACAGTACAAAAACAAAATGCAAAATATTGTACTACTGACCCCGATGAAAATTGTCTGAATTTCCAATTTTAAAAAAAGCATCAACATCTACAGTGCTACATCTGCTAAGTGCCATTGTGTTACTGCCTCCAATCATGTGGGTACACAACATTTCACTGCTAGTTGTACCCTGTATGGCCATGCATGTGACAAATAAACTTTAATTTGAACTACATCATAACAAGTCATTACATAAACTGGTAAGATAATGCTGAGCAATATCACTAAATTCAATAACATAAGCAGATTTACAGGAAATAGAACACATCAGAAGACCTTAATTTCCTTTTTTTCCCCAAACAAGCTTTAAATTAGATAATAGTAACCGTCATCTGGCAGTCCCACACCATCCCGTATTATGAGAGTGAGGCACCTAATTTCACTCCTCTCTTTGTAGCTGTCCATCACTGTTTCTGTAAAAAGGAGGTCAAGTTGCAGCCTCCACTAACTCAGCCTCCACTCATTCTTTGTGTATATGAGGAGATAGTTCAGCATTGAAACACAGACCATAAAGCTAGACAGAGTGTGTGAGTTTCACTGACTATGGGCAGCTCCATTAATATTTAGTTTTCCACCACCTCACTTCTTCTGCAGATAAAAGGAAGCAGAGGCCAGAGTACAAGGAGACGCCACCTCTCCCAGTGATGCTAATTATCCCTGTTTGCTATCTGGGTAGCTTCCAGGCATTCTGATTGGATTTACTTCACAAAATAAATAAATGATCATCATAAAAGCATAATGCCAACTCTCTGACCTTACTGAGGCCGTGTTAGCAAAGGTATAGTGAAGCAAACATTGTTAGAATCTTTTGTTCCTGTGTTGGATGCTTTCTCACTCTTAAACCATTCTTGATACCTGCCAGGGAAAAAACCTTGTGTGTGTTCCTCACTGATATTCGTCCTGCTGCTCCTGCTTATTGCTTCTGTCTTTGAAGACCCTGGCATGATGTAGTTAAGATGAATAAAGTATATATGATAAAGACGAGCAGAAATCATTGGCTTGCGTAGATACACATCACTGTGTGAAGGATGAGGGTCTGTCTGGTTTTACATAAACTTCCAATACACTTGATTTCCTGAGTTAAAGCAGCAGAAGCAAGCAATAAACAACAACATGCTTTCATTATGTTTATATTAGAAATCTGCAAGAAACGCTGCTAATTTGAACACTTTTCTTCTTCTACAAACAATAACATAGTTGCTGCAGGATTTCACTGCAAAATGACATAGGCGCTCGGCAACATTGCTTTTATATAGGAATACAACCAGAATGCAACCAGTTGGCAACCAGCAGAGTCGAGTCCCGTACTGCAAAGAGACATGTCATGGATGAGCTGCGCTCATCGATGCAAACAAACTCAGATTGATTGCAACACATTGCCAATCTGTCTGCTGTATTCATAAATTAAACAGCAGGTCCTATCTATCTGGGGGCAGTCAGTCCATATCGGACCGCGATAGTTTGGAGACAGGTTGCCTCCCAACAGGCAACCTGCGCAATCACATTGCCATCAAAAGTGGCTGGTTACAGCAACTATTTGCGATCAGTCTCCAACAGCAAAAAAAAAAAAAACTACATGCATTCACAGGGTGACCACCAATTTTTCCTAGTCTTAAGGTTGCGATACTACTTTTACTATAGTGTGACAGAGCCATTAATGGAACTGAAGGGTCAGGTAAAAATGGTTAAAAATGTTAAATTAAAATTAAAAATGTTGGATGTTATATTTTAGGGTTCTGAAATTAGGCATTGATATATACATAGCATCCCAAGATAAAGCCTTTACTACGGTATATAAAGAGGGTCAAATACATAAATAAACAAATGTTGCCTTACGTACATACCTTTGGTCTTCATTGATTGGAGGTGTAATTACTGCATGTATGATATATTAATTTCATGAGAGCCCTTTGTTTCATAGTTAAAAGAAAATGACTCAGCTGGAAAAGTTCATAAAACCAAAATGCAGCAATACGAGTGAAAACAGATTCCACAATCAAATACATGCATATGAAGCAAGGGTACTTTAGTGTCTACTGAAGCTATTGCTCAACTGAAGCAACAAAAACAGTGGGAAAATATTAGCTCTGTCTGGAGCAATAGGAATAAAAGCTGAAGTCACTGCTTGGTAGCAGGTCTGAAATATTGCCAGCTGCATTTTCAGAGTATGAAGTAAAATTTTACTACTCACAAATATCAGCTTGGCAAGATGTCGGCAGCAAAGAGGAATGCCAGGAGTATATTTGTCCCAGGATCCAAGGGCAGGGTCTTGATCTGCTGTCTGATTAAACAAATGCCTCTATTGTCCCCTCATTAAATTATTTTACCTGTGCAGCACATCTATGAAACCCTGCATTGATATCACCTATCATACACAAATACAGAAATTATGCTCTCTGTGGGTAAAGACCAATGGCTGATTACTGTTTTTGTTAAATGAATCAGTTGTGTATTATATTAGGTTACAGCTTATAAAAATGTGTGTATTACAATATATGTTATATCTTCTAATTTGTAAATGAATGGAATACTAATAGACATTGCAGTAACGCTTTTTATTCTACACTTTAAAGCAAAAAAGTGTAGGAAAGTGGAAAGTTGAAATTTAAGTGAAATTTAAACCTAACTACATTTTTTTTGGCATAATGTGGAATAAAGTAGGGCTGCAACGATTCATCGATTAACTCGAATAATTCGATTATAAAAAATTATCAATGCAAATTTGTTGTGTCGATGCGTCGTCTAAATTCTGCGCGTCTCGTTTCACCCGGATTGCCAGCATTAAAGTTCTCCGTCGTCTTCTTCTTCTTCTTGTGTGTTTAATGGCCACTCAGTGCTTTTAAGTCTAAAAGCACTGAGTGGATCATTGCTAATATGTTTTCCACGCCTCCACCGTAATCTACGGTGTTTGTGTGTTGTGCTCGCTGTGCTGAGAATTTGTTATTTGCTGTTAT
>VUQK01042861.1:8460-20215 GCA_015106715.1 Bujurquina vittata
TTTTTAACCCCCGAACAGGGGGGGGCTTATTTTATCCCATATATTTTAAAAAAGTTTTAACTTTGTGGAAAAAAAAAAAAAAAAGAAAGAACTGCCGGAGCTGGATGAGCGCTGGTATAACTGAATGCTGAACAAGACAAAACCAAAAGGGCGGCACAAGTGTGCATTTAAGGGAGCATGGATGCGCGTGCGTGCGTGTCCACAAAGTCATAAGCAAATGAGTTGACATCCAACACTTGCAGCACCCGCATGTCACGCTTAACCAGAAAAACAGCATTGCTCCTTTAATTGGGCTTTTTTTTTTAAAGGAAACTTCACAAAAGCAATACAGTACATTTTAAAACTGTCTTCAAAATATCACAGAAATGTCTCAGAATGGATCATAAATGTGGTCAAGAAAAAGTCAACATAAAAGTCCCTGCAAGGGGGGGGGTATTGTAATTATATTGTTGCAGCAACATAGATTTGCAAAGTGGGAAACAATCTCAGCTCCATTAGGCATGTTATGGGAGGCAGTTACTATAGAATCATCACAGGAAATCTTAAAATTAAAAAAACTGCACCCAAGGCAGTCACGCCCCTAACTGTGAATAACTTTAAGCCTTTATACAGTTTAAATGTATTGAGGCGTGGCTATGATTTAGTTATATAAAACTTTAACTGTACAGTTATTATGAAAATTACATTTGGGAGCAAAACTGTTTTTTGGGGGGTTTTATTTGTTTGTGGACTGAACACATATTTTTCTGCTTAAAGTTTGACATTTTAACATGATTTTATGACTGGGTGCAATCACGCATGTCTGGTCACCATCTTTATACATTATAGCCACAGTGGCTCACCTTTACTGGTAAATGCATTCTTAGAAAAGCCCCCATGTATGTTTGAAATGATGAAACGGTTTGAATTTCAGCTGGCTCTTAGCCTGGTATTTACATTTATGGGCCTTACTCTGCTCAAAGGTTTTTTGACTTCCATGTATAGAATAAAATAGACATAATCAATCAATACTTGGCTGTTGTTCACAACTTGATTGCAGAACTGTGGGGGTGGAAGGTGTTGAGGTTAATACTGCTTTGTTAAAAATATGGCTTAAGATCTAAAGGAAAGAGGTAAACTGAAGGAATGGATTTCATTTCTTGCATATTGGTGGATATGAAATACAGATGTTGTGCTGTTTAGACAACGATAAGTCTAGTCAAGACAAGAGGTCTCTCCTGTTGAGTCTAAAGACAGGATGACCCTGCTATGATGTTTAACCACACTGATTTCTTATCTGTTTGCTGTTGAGGTGACACATTGGGGCTGATGTAAGAGCCAGAGGACCACTGTATAAAGTTATGTCTCAGCATGTGCTGGGAAACCTGGTGGGTGAGGCTGAGTCACTGAGTTACTGAGAGAGAGTGGACACCACATGTTTTTAACTGGCTGCCAAGCCGGGGATAGTACATCACCTGCGACTGGTTACAGATCTAAAAACAAGAATTATAGATGCAATTCAAGACAGAGGAGGAGACGCTTTCACCCTTCACAAATCGTTTGCAAATATAAAACCACAAAAAGTACATGCTGAAGGCTGGAGCTGAGCCAAAGCTGTAGGAGAGCATACACTTTCCTCCTGACAGGCTGTCTTTAGGCTGTCATAGGTGGTGGTGGGGCTTTTTATCCTTGGTTAACTTAATATCAGTGGTTCAAAGTGAAGAATAAAAACAGATCCTTTAGCAGACGATCCCATCAGAGTCATTTAACGGCCCTTGTTGCAGCATCATTTCATGAAATAGAGGGTTTTTATTACAAAAGTGCCCCCATATTTCAAATACATTTATGTAAAACAGATACTGTAAATGTCAACGAAATATTTCCTCTCACAATTTATGGTTTATATTTGAGCCATGTCTATTAAAAGCAAGAAAAAATGTTTTTGAATACAAGGGTTCCTCTTCCCTGTAGTTACTTCTAAGATTTTACATATCAGGAAATAATTCAAATCACCTAAAAAGTCTAAAAATCAGGTCATACTGGTCATATTTTAGAACCTCGTGCTGTGTTTGGCCAAAACCAAACGCAATATATCAGCAGATCTTCAAACACCTCATACCAACTGT
This sequence comes from Bujurquina vittata, assembly GCA_015106715.1. Lineage (NCBI taxonomy): Eukaryota > Metazoa > Chordata > Actinopteri > Cichliformes > Cichlidae > Bujurquina > Bujurquina vittata. The sequence continues at coordinate 10,566 of VUQK01042861.1, forward strand.
AAAGCACAGCGGTGGAGGGGTGATGATGAATTGGCTTGTTGTGCAGCCACAGGACCTGGACCCCTTGTAGTCATTGACTAAACCCTGAATTTCTCTGTATACCATTATTCTGGAATCAAATGTGAGGCCATCAGTGTGACAGCTGAAGCTTGGCCAAATTTGAGTCATCCAACAAGGCAAGCACTGCAGCCAATCTACAACAGAACAGCTTGTGTTGAAATGACCGGTCAAAGTCCAGACCTTAACCTGATTGAAATGCTGTGGCAGGACCTTAAGAGAGCTGCGCATAAACATATTTCTGCAAACCTCAGTGAACTGAACTAATGCTGTAGAGTGAGACATTTCTTCACAACAATGTGAGCGGTAACGTCATACAGAAAACGAGTACTTCAAAGCATTTCTGCTAAAGGTAGTGCTACAAGAAGAATCATGGGATACTTCTGGTTTAAATTAAATAAATAATGATACAGTGTAATATATCATGTGTTGTCATTCATCTCAGGTTGTATTTACCTCAATTTAAGAGCACCAGATCCTGAACTCATTTTCAGGCTGTTTTATGTGTTTTAAGACACAAGACTGAGATTTTTAATAGTTATTTTCCTCTGAGCAGTGCTAAGTGTTTTACATAAGCATAAATTTGCTCCTCTTCTAATTACAGTGAGTGTGTGATTAATGACTTCAGCTGCATTTTCATCCACTGAACAAGATGAACCCTCCTTCCTCCTGTTACTGTCTTCTTATCTGAATGTGTGTTTGTGAAAGAAACTGTCCCCCTGGGTAATGTGCTTCAGTGACTCATGTTTACAATGCATTTTCACAAAGGCGGATTTTTCCTTTCTGATCTCAAGGGCAATTTATTGGAAACACACCAGCTTTGCACGAAATCAAAGAAGAGAGTCAAAATGCAAGACTTTTCGTCTTGGAGTTTCCTGCTCATCTGTTGTGCTTGGATGTTCAAAGTCATGTTTTCCGCCGCACATGTCCAATATACATTCCACAGTGAAGGAGCAGGCGAGATGACCTGCAGCCAACAACTCACATGGGATGCCAAGACTTAGGGAGATGTAAGAAAAGCTGAACTTTATTTAGTAGCAAACATGTTTACAATAATTTACACAAATTCCCGAGCAGTTTGCAAGAAACACATAAGAAGTAAACCAGGACGCAAAGGCTCATTAACGAACTAGCTCCTGATTAACTTGTTGATGATTAACTGTTAAATTACATGAAAACAGATTACAAAACACTCTGAACACATATCAGCTGCTTCCCTGAGCTACTCTTTTGTTCTCATAATGACTAATGCATATGAATGTAATTGTACTTTTGACTAATTAACCATGCAAGAGTTAGCACAAATGGACTGGCATGAAGTTGGATGCAGATGTTGACTCAACAGTTCACCCATCAGGATGAACCTAATGTTTAATCTACAGCCAGGTCGACGTGATGAAATACCTGCAAAACTAAGAGCCTTTCCGTCACCTTAGCGACAGGCGATTGCTCAAACTCAGTCGAATGAACGAGACTTTTGCAGGGAAACTAAACAAGCGGGGGTTTCCTCAGGGTCTGAACTGGCGAATGCCAGGAAACAAGCCATTGTCTTAATCATGACCGAGTACTCTTTGTGGCTGGCGGATGAAAGTGAAACTGAACAGCGGTCCCACGGAAAGCTCGCCATGATAGAGACAGTGCATTATTTTAACCCATGGGAAAACGTATCTAAAAGCATATTTTCAGATGTTGCTCGCAGAAAGAATTCATACTGTGGCAGAGTTCTGAGAATGGTAACACCCACATAACAAGTTAGAAAGGTAAAAAGAGAAGGTCAAAGCCTGGTTTTTTTCCTGCACTGCTACAATCATGTGGTGAGTGTAAATGTCAGATTGTAGCATACAGAAGGTTGCAGAAATGGTCAGATCCTCTAATGCAACTTTGGGAATGTGTGTGGGGAAGGTCGGGGTATGCCGTCTTCATTACAGTGTAATCAATTGTCCTTTGTCATGCATTACTAAAAAAAAGCATGGAAGTCTTTCTCGTCCACGCCGTGCTTAGGTTCTTCAATTTTTTCCAGCTTGATACAATAAAACTGCGGAGCTGGTCGACCTTATTAAAAATCTGTTTTTATGAGAAAATGTATGTATCTATGTTTATGTGTTTTCAGAAGAATTGTTTTATAAGAAGTTATTTTTCAAACCCAAATACTAATGTGGAACAGATTGCAAAGTATATGACACAACTGCATGCCAGGTCTCCAGAGGTTAATTTTACTGCACATGATAAAGCTGGTGTTCTGAAGGGAGTGACACCAGTGAAATGAGGTGGTTGTGACCCACTATTGTTCATGTGCATTATCACATTTGCCAAGGCGTCAGTGAAGGCATGGGTCACCAACCAAAAGAGTAAATGCTAGCTAAGTGGTTGAATTTTGCTGTATCCCCACAACAGCTGCCCATAGTGGATCTCACCGGGTCCACAGAAACAGCAACAAGAAATAACAAACTAACACAACCTGAAGCAGAGCAAATCAGGAGGAAAGTTTCAGCGACCCTCCATCCAACCTCGTGATTCAAGCTACTGCTTTTTTCCAGCAGCGTCCAGAATGCGGGCCCCACTGGTGCTTATGAGTCTGATTCACATGTACAGGATGACCGTATCTTGCCAGAAAGCCTCTATTTTGTGACAGAGTGGATGGATTTCCAGGCAGCCAGAGGATGCAGCAGAGGTACAGTAAAACACCTGAGTTAGTGTCATATTGCTGCTGAGATGGTTCACTGTGTTTACAGTGACCCAAAGCCACCAAACACCAGTCATTTCATACTTGATAAATCACACAGAGACATATTGTACAGAGAATAGTGTTACTGAAAAAGGGCAGCATTCTTGGACTTTCATAAAAAAAAACCTGAAAAAAAACCTTGCCCTTCCTGCCCCCCTTGCCTTCACGTGGCTGGTGGTCGGACGTGTTCACATTCAGATTCACCTGCAGATCCCCTGCTGTCATCGTGTGGGGAGGCAGTAGCATGAAAGCAGCAAGTTGTAAAACACGTGACCTCTAAGTACAGATGACCTCCACATTTATGACCTCCAATGTAACAGGAACCAGCTGATGAGAGGTGCAGGATCACGGGCTCTATTCACAGAGATGCTTGGAAAGCTGACACATCCCTGCAAAAGATGTCCATCCTAACAAGTCATTTCATCTCATGTTTAGGTTTTAATTTGTTTGTCTTAGTGGCATTGGTGGCATGGTCGTGCAGTGGTTAGCACTGTTGCCTCACAGAAGGACTTGGGTTCAAATCCCAGCTTGGGGCTTGTCTATGTGAAGGTCTCATGTTCTGCATGTGTTCTCCCCATGTAGTTCGGCTTCCCCCCACAGTCCAAAAGTGTGCATGGCAGGTTAACTGGTCATTCTGAATTGGCTGTTGGTGTGAATGGTTGTGTGTGTCTCTGTGTTCGTCCTGTGACTGAGGTATCCAGGGTGTACGCTGCCTTTCACCCCATGACAACTGGGACAAGCTCCGGCCTACTCCCAGTTATCTTTTTTAAGTGTCACCAATCTTTAAATTTTAAAACTTTCCCGTAAACTGGGTTGCATATTAAGACCACTCCACCAATAATTCAGTGTAATGTCAAGCATGATAATTTACTCTAGAACTTGAAAAGAGAAAAGCAACAGTGAGATGAATTTAGTGAGGGGGTGATGCTGGCACATTTATTTTTATTATACTCATCTGCTGAGCTTGTTTTTTTCCTTCTTATTAACTTTTTATGCTTTTTTTCCTTCCTTTTATTACCCCACATGGGTACTTAAAATTTAATTGTCATATTTTATTGTTTATGAGATACAGCCTTGATCATTTTGTTAGTCTTGATAATGACATGAAAGACAAGTTTTCTTAAACACTTTTGAATGGCCTTTGGTATTAACACCGATTCTTTACTTGTCATTCTTCATCTGCCTCGACGGAAGTGAAACATTTCCTCAGATAAGATCGTCCTCTGATCCACTGTAAAAAGAGAAGTAGTTCTTTTCTGCTTTTCTTCATCCTCTTCATGGTGGCACTTCATCTAACCACCATTATCCTTCAAATGGATGAGCTGCTTCACTCAAGGTGATGGTGATGGAATATTGATGGCATTTTTAAGCCTTCTCTCCATCTCGAGATTGCATCGAGCACCGCTGTAAAGTAAAGCCGCTGTTTCCTCCGAATCGATCAGAAATTAAGATTCAAATTTATTCAAATTCGAGAATTGCAATTATATTCATTCTGTTTGCACAAATGGAAGCAACACAGCATCTGCATAATTTCCCCTCAGGTGTATTTCTTGCTCTGCAGTCTGCACAAGTTTTGTTTTCGTCGTGGGATAACAGGGGTTTGATGTCTGTGAATGCGGGAGGATGATGCCCTTTTTTGTGTGTGTTAATATGCAACCTGGGATCATAAAGGCCACCAATGTTCTTGTGATTTCTTAAGCATCTGGAGGAAAGTTAACGTCAAATGAAAGGAGACAGAAGAGGTCAAGTGAAGTTTAAGAGCTAGGAGCAAAGTGGAGAATAGATAAAATTAAAAAAGGGGGATTTGTTGACTGAGAACAACCCAAGGATGTGTATTGACAGCAGGGCACCAAAAGGAGACTAATGTGATTAGCTGGGTGGAACAGCAATAATACATAACCTGATCCTCTTCTTCTACCTTCCTCCAAGCATCCTTTACATCAAGAATGTGATCTTCCAGAACAGCTCAATACTATGAATGATACTGAGTAATGAAAGCTGTAATTACTTAATCAGTTTTTGTACACGTGGATTCAGGTGTGCATTTTGTTTGCATTTCAGTGTTATTTAATGCAACAGCTGCATGCAACAAGGCTGATGGATTTGTGTTTCTGCACATGTGTTTGTTAGGTGTGTAGTCATCTTGCTTTTCAACCCCATCATGCTTTCTGTTTCACTGGCAGGGATCAAAGACCACGTGTGCTCATTCAAACGGCATACATGGCTGGTTGCTAATGTGCTGGAAATCCTCAGCGCAGAGACAAAATAAACGTGTGTGTGTGCGTGCGTGTGTGTGTGTGTGTGTGTTCACTTCACTGCGTGTATCTTTGTAATGTATATGTCCATTTATCACAAATCAGGGCTCTAAACATTAAATCTGTATTCACTGGCATGGTTTTCTTTCCTGTTCTTGTTTTTTCCCCCTATTATTTCATTTTCCTGCATATCTCTTTTCACATTACGCATTACAATAACCTCCTTACATTCCTGTATGTTTTTTGTTATTCAAGCCATAAAGCTCAGGTTTTCTCCGCTGTAGCCATTCATTTTATTCCACAGGAAAAAGGCCGGCGGCTGCATTGTCACATGGCTGCAGATGATTGAATACTTTTTAAAAGCCAGACTAAATTCATGGATCCTGGCATGTATAAAATAACCTCTGTTAATGTGTTCACGCGTCACAGCAAATGAGCTCATAAATATATTTGTGTTCTCAATAAATTTTCTAAAATGATGTCACTTTGTAACTTATCATGACTCACGTGCATACTCATTCATGATAGATGCAGACTGGGCCATGCAATATCAACCAAAGCACTTTTTTCTGAATGAAATACTTTGAATTTGTTTCTTTTCAACAGACTCAAGAAAAGATTAAAGAGCAGAAGAAAACATCCACTAACAAAATATTTGTTTTTACTCATGAAATCTGGTCATGAAAATTTTCACACACAATTTTTACACAGCAGGAAACAGTGCGTATCAGATATTACACTGTGTCATTATTTAGCTAACAAAAGCTGAGCAAAAATGCAGAAGATGTGTGTGGGAAACTAAGGACTACTAGTCCTACTACTACTGGTGTGAGCACCTTTATACAAGCAGAGGTTTTGGCAGTTTGCTGGACTGGATCATTCACGATGCCAGGGAGAAAAGACATCAGTAATTCATGTTCCCCCATCAAACTGGGAAAGATTATAAGGTCACTGCCAAAACAATCTGAAGTGCATTCCAGATTTAAACGTGAGTCCATCTGTGTGACAGCAAAAGCTTGGCTGAAGTTAGGTCATGCAGGACAATGATCCCAGCACACCAACAGAATAGAGGAAAAAAGAAAATTATTTAAGATGTTGCAATGGCGCAGACTTCAACCTGATTGAAATGCTGTGGCAGGACCTTATGCTGTGCATAAATTACTGCCCACAAAACTCAATGAACTGAATCAATGCTGTAAAGAAGAGTGGGCTAAAACTCCTCCACAATGATATGAGAGTCAGATAAAGTCATACAGAAAACAATCTCTTCAAGTTAGTGCTGCTAGAGGTGGTTCTGCAAAGTGTTGAACAACAGTGTATCCGTAGTTGTTCACCCACTGATTCTGCATTTTGGCTTAATGACACTGTGTAATATGTCATGTGTTGTTGTATCTCTGAGCTTGCATTTACCTAATTTCAAGACAAAAATTATTTTTTAAATATGTTTTGATACGTAAAACTTTAAAATTGAAAGAGGTGGCACTTTCTTTGTCACATGACCAGATGCCTAATAGGTTTACAAGAGGGTGCTACCTGGGCGCTGCATGCAGAAGGCGACACACTACCTGCACTATTGCACTGGGAGCTGGTGAAATACTGAATTCACAATCACTTTATAAGTAAAAACTCAAATAAGTCAAACTGGGGGGTCATCTTTTAAAGCTGTGACTTTTATGTACAATTTCTTGAGGTAACAATGCACAGAGAAAGATGTGCTTTGTAAGCGTCAGCAAAATTTAATTAGCACTGCACGGTCTCTGCTCACTGCAGTGGTGTTAGCCGCTTCCTCTGTGTACACCCTTTTATGCATAATATACTTTGAGCTAAATTGGGTTAACGGGATCATAATGATAACAGCAGTGTTGTGACGTTTGAAGGGCAGTGTTTACATTTTTAACAACTTAGGTTCACCTCTTGCTAATATTTGTATTTAAAGCTGAGAATGATGGAAAAGTTAAACAGGCATTTGTTCGTGAATAAAGGGTCTTGGAGAAACTGATGATGGTGTGAGTGGAAAAAAGTAAAAGGATAACCCAAGTGTTATTAGAGTTCATAGTCTGTGCACGTTACAAAACACTTTTGCCAAGAAAACAATCGTGTCTTTAAAATAAAAGACAAAGTATCACCAAGGATGTCCGGGTATTTAGTCTGTGGACTGTGAGTGTCTGGACAGTGTTTCATGATAATTTATCATTTATTTTAAATTTTAAAAAAGTGGTTCTCCAAGTTGAAAAACACACTGAAGGCTCCAAAGCCATTAAATGCAAAATGTTTTCATCTGGTTTTTCCACAGCAGCCAAGCTGTTACACTGCAATTCTGCATCCAGATAGTGGTTGAGTTGTAAGACACGTTTGGAGTATCTATGATGCATATCTTATTTAAGTGCTACTGACATGTTGCAATAATAACGGGCTGTGGAAGCATTTTGCCTGGCCGTCGTTGGAAGCTGATGTCTAAAGGTGAAATCCACTTCAGGGTCAAACCACAAACCCAGAATGCCACTGCTGATTGATTTACAGGGAGCTATTCTCTCATTTCACTCTCTCTAATAGGTCCTGTAATAGCCACTTGCAACGCAGTTCTAAATTTTTTTAACATATAATTGTGTTACTTTATTGGTCTCCAGTCACGAGGTTAATGATTTAACTAGTGAGACTTTGTGAGAAACAGACACAAATTCAAATGGAGCTGGGATTTAGTCAACTGGTGTGCAGTTATTTTCCTTAATTGTTTCCTGAACTTTGCCCTTGAGGTTTTCCCTGACCCGGCATATCCTGATGAGGCAAAATGACAGACATGAATTTAGGAAGACGGAATACGGGAGACCTGAGTGTGAGCGTTCGTGGATGTGTGTCAATGTGGTCGTTCTGGTATGGACCAGGTGGCAGCAAAGCCAAAAGAACCTCATTTATTTCTGACACCAACTCCTCCATCATCTCCTTGCTTGAAGCCTGGGTTTATTCCTGAACCTTTTCAGTGAAATTGTTCCCACAAGCTAAATGATGTTTTAAAGGGGACTTAATGACTACAGAAATTCCCACATTAATGTCCTTTGTTTTCTTGGCTAAAATAGATTCGAATGAGAGATGAAGATCTGAGACTTCTGAGAAATGTCGTCATCCATCCATTTAATCTCCATCACATGTCAACCCACAACTTTCCACCCTGCCTCCATCACAACCTTTTCACCAAAGCTCGAGTGGATTAACCATTACAGAAATATCAAAAATGATTTTGGTGATTGCCAGTAGTGTTAAGTGAGGGCAGCTACACTGGGTGGTGGTCTAAAAATTTAAATTTAAATATAATGAGAATAAAATGAATAAGAAAGCAATTATTTCCATTAAATATTTTGCATGTGTTGAGGGTTCAGAGTCATCACAGCTCTTATGAAACAAACTGAATATTTAGATATTACTTGTTCCGAGATGTTGGGTATAAAAGTGTTGGGCGCTTGAGATTTGAATCCCCATCAAACAAATATCAACACAGGGGACTTAAACTTAGTAAGTTTCTATCCCTCTTAATCAAGCAAAGCTGTTCTGAATGGTCACTCCTTATGTGAAAAGTCTAAAAGTGCCATGACATCAGAAACCATACCTTTAAATTTGGCTGATCGTGCCCTTGAGGTCACTTCTCTGAGCTGGATCTCCTCCAGTAGGAATTCAATTTTAAGTTCATTTTGGTAAGAGTGAGAGGTTGCACAGGCACAAATTTGGAAAATAGCGTGTGTGTGTGTGTGTGTGTGTGCGTGTGTGTGTGGTGAGCTATTGTATAGGTCAGGCATCCCAAAATGGCGGACCTCAGTCCGGATCCGGAACAAAATGATGTCTCATGCGGACCCAAACCAATACCAAAACAGAAATGACCACTTAAAATCTTGGTGAAGCGTCCAGGGAAACCCACAGACCAATCGCACGCGTTTGGCCATACCACGTGATACCACCAAACTAGTTCCATCCGGCTGTTAAACTTTGTAACAAAGTGAGGATGGAAGAGAGTTTGAGAGAGGTTAACCAGGAAATTACAAAAATGGAAACATAGTGACACACAGTAAAAGATCCAGCCGGGCGAGACAGAGGAAAGGATGAACTCATAGCTGACACTGGCTCTGACTACATTCAAGCCCAGGCTTAAAATTCTGGGGACAAGCAAGAGCTCACTTCTCTCACTGAACACAAAAGAAATAAGTGATTGCCTAAAAATGCTCAGTTATTAAACGAGTTCACGTTTAAATTCTTTAAATAATTTGAGACGGTTGAGTCCAGATGTGAAACATGAAAATGTAAATCAAACATTTTTTCTGCAGTTAGTCATTGTGAACATGCACAGTTGTCATGTTTTACTTAGGTTCTTATTTAGACATGTTATCTTACTTTCACTCAATAAATGAGAGAAGATTACATCAGAAATTAGACATACATGTTCAGCTCTTTGTTGTTGTCAAAAAGTACCTGAAGAAGACAATTCATTTCATTTGATAGGTAATTAAATTCATGTAGATGATGTTGATACAACTACCATATATATATATATATATATATATATATATATATATACTGTATATACATACATACATATATATACATATATAAACGTTAGATAGTTGGAC
>VUQK01042861.1:20235-45312 GCA_015106715.1 Bujurquina vittata
TTAAATTCATGTAGATGATGTTGATACAACTACCATATATATATATATATATATATATATACTGTATATACATATATATACATATATAAACGTTAGATAGTTGGACTTCCGGACCTTGGCCTCATGAAATTTTGTCTGACCGGACCTCTTTAAATTTTCATTGAATACCCCTGGTGTTACCAAAAAAATACTAATACTGCCGTTTTAGTGCATTGTGAGTTAGGGCCCAATGGAGCACTGACACATGCCACAGCTGGAAGTTCTTCTTCACACACCTCAGCACATTATGGTTGACAGTCTGACCCCAGTGAATGAATTTACAAAACCTTATGAATGCTGGAAAGAGAAAAAAAAAAAGACAGGCATTTTCCTGGCCATGCTCCTGACAGCATTCACTTTCTTCAGCCTTCGAGACTACTAGCGCTCATGACAAGTGATGATCCGCAACACGAAGGCTGAATCATCCCAGACCTGCTGACAAAGGTCCTCACAGACTCAGAGATGGTACTATTTCTGCTCTGTTGTGCAAATTGCAAATATACACCTGCAAGTGGTCACAAAAGACTCAGAGTAGTTTCTGCTGACACTTGATGCATGTACATGACCATGCTGTGCTCAGTTTCTGAGAGCCAGTCTCATGTACTATGAGCTCAATTCTGATCCAAGCATGCTAATGCTACAGTCACACCAGGGAAAACAGTGGTTAGAGACAGCAGCATAGCCAAAATTATTGCAATAAAGAATAAACTTTCAATCTTGTTTGCCTTTGAAATGGTTGCGGTGACAAAAATGTACTCATGTAATCATGAGTAAGGATTGATATTAGCCACATTCAAAAATTACACCCCCCCCCAAAAAAAGTACACGAATAAATAAAATGAAATAAAAATGATAATGTATTGATATAACTGTAAAATTTAAACTGCAGAAATAGAATCTTACTGTTTAATATAATCCTTTAAATGCCTTGCATGTCTCTGTGGCAAAGCCATTGTTAATCACAGCCTTGACAGAATTAAGTCTCATTCATAGGGATTGACACTGAACTTGTTATTTAGCTGTAGCACACACAGCCACAACCTGGCCTAATCATCTGATGCAGCTGTTTCTGTGCTGCACTAGCTATGTAAGCCTAAACTACTTGCGAGGTCACGATGCAGACTTTCTTTACGAGCTGGAGAAAGTAGAAAGTTTCAGTACACCCACTGAGGTGCACTGGTCAACGCTGTACCATGTCCCAGACATCAACCCCGGGGGACGTCAGCGTATCAGAGCATGAAGAGAAGTGGAGGATGGATGATTTCTTTACTTTAAGTCTAAATCATTCCTCTCTTCCTTTTTCTCTAGACCAGTTCCCAGCATCTCTGCCTGGCTTTCTCCCTCCACCTGGAAAAATAGCCGCCAGTGAAACGTGACACGGGGCAGCGGCTTTTGGGGGGCAGGGGGGGTTGCCAGTCGCTGTTCTGTCGCACTAATGGAGATGGATGTGGGCTCAGAATTGTCTCCTGAACAGCCTCCACAATGGAGAGAGAGCGAGAGATGGGGGTTGGGGGGGGGGGCATTTCTCCTCTGCTTCCTCCTGGGGTACAGAACTCCCTTAACGAGAGGGATGGGCCGAGCACTCACGACTTGATTTGAGCGAAGCAAGGGGAAACCATGAGATGGAGCCCTGCAGAGAGAATGGGATGGCTGAGCAAAAAGACATGCGGAGAGATAGGAAAGGGAGAATAGGCTGAGAGAAAATGGGCAGCGGGAGAATAGAGTAGAGGAATGACATGTTGACAACAGAGGAAGACAGATGATAAGACAGGAGGGAGAGAGGATTGAAGGACTAATGATATTCAAAGAGGTATAATGCAGAGAGAAAATGCCAAGATGAAGACTGACAGAGGTAAATAGACCATGATTGCTAACAAATCACTTCTTTGCTATTATGCCTCCAGCAACGCCATCCTCGAAAAGTCTCCATCCCTGTCCTACATCCCAACATTTAGATTTCCTTTGTCTTTTTTCAACGCTCTCGCAATAACTACTCATTTTAGGGCTGAACCAGGGTTGGCAGAAGAAAATCCATAAGAAAATATAAATTGTGGATGATAAGGAGCGAGTCATGCCACAACCAGACAACACAATATCAGCTCAGTAATATGCTGACGTGTAAGACACAATTGTGCAGAGCAGCATTGTGGACAGAAAAAAACTTTACATGACCAGACAGCCAGGATCATACACACAACTCTGGAGGCCACTGTGTGTTTATATCTTTGTTTTCAGAGGCTCATCCATGACACTCGAGACCAACATCTATTTCTGATGTCTCTCAAACATAGTCGTGATAAATATTCTCTATTCTGAACCCCGTTGCTACGCTGAATGCTCTGTATATGTGGACCATTTGTGGATACACTGGGTATGAGTGCGACTCATCAGCCAAGGAGATCCACAAAAGTTAAGACAGACCTGTCTTCTGGGGTTTTTTTTTACATTTTTTTCCACAAGGTGTGTGCAGCTTCGTGCAGACAGTGTGTCGCAGTTGTAGCCAATAAAAGATAAATTTATGCTGCCACATTCAGCGTAGCCAGGCTGACATAAGGCTGGTTCCCTTTTTCTCCACGGTACATGTGCACCACCTATGCCCTGTTCTCAGTAGCTCTGGTTACAGAGTTGCACCATCTGTCGCCAAATCACAGTTACACAGCTTTACTCTGTAAGCCAGCTGATAATTCCACTGCTTTCACACTGGCTGAGGTATCTCAACAACTGAAGAAATTTTTCATCCCCAAAGGATAAATCTCAAATTCTTTAAAGGTTATCCTTTAATTCTTCTTCTAGGGGCACTGTGAGGTTAATATGTGCAGCTTGTTACTTTACTAGTTTATGATCAAATGCCATCTTCCCATCAGCTTTAGGTGTACTTGGTGCTTAGTGCAGCCCTTAGCATGCTAATGATAAATTCAGAGGGCCAATGTAAAAATCAACATGCTTAATATAATGTTAGCATTTTGGTGTTTAGCTCAAACCACCTCTGTGTCTAATATCAACTCGAATACTAGTAAATACGGCTGTAGCTTTTACCTTTTTACTTTCAGAGTCAAGTTTTTTTTTTCTTGTCACTCAAAATTGGACAATAGAGATTTTTTTTTATCCTGGTTATAACAGGTTCACAAGAAGACAGCAGAGGTAGGGGTTTACATGCCCTGGGCTCCTAGTGGGCAGAAAGCAGCTAAATAAAACTCAAAAAATAAAATCTAAACACCTTTACTATAATAAGGCAAAAGTATAAAACATTGCCGTGCCATGCAGGCAGTCAGTGTCTTATCTCTCACTACCATGTGGAGACCTCCATTAGCAAAGTTGCATAATGCAGGTTTAATAAAGGGGAATGGAAACACAGTGATGCTGCTTGGGAGGAATGAACACACCAGACTTTTGATGCTTCAGATGTCAGATACATCGCTGTTTCATATTTGCATCTAGGAATGGAACACACATCAGACAACTTTACCAACATCAAAAATTGCTACCTGCCTCCTGGTACTGCCATCCATGTATATTTGGAAAGATCTGAGAGTCAGCCTTGAAAGCAGTGGACTCTCACAGCATTACTTTGCCAGAGCCCTATTAGCCTCTGCATTCTGTCTATGTGTGACTCACTTGAAAGGCTTTGATAAAGTCTGGAGGGAGAAAGACTTTGAATGAAAGCTTTGCAATTTCTCTATTTTCTCTACAAAGAAAATAAGCAGGATCAACTTCCTGTTTTTAGCCACCGTTAGATTCTTGGGTTTTGCAGTGCTTGAATTTAAACTGGGTGAAGCAGACACAGACGCACCGGCATAGGCAAACACAGTAAATCTTTTTTTTTTTTAAAGGTTTTGCAGGAAGCTGTCTGCTTTATTTAGATCCACTATGTTTTCCTCTTTCCTCTCCAACGCTACAGAGATTCCCTCCTAAATTTGTGCTCTTATAGCATTATGATAGAAGGCAAAAATGTATTTGGACAGTGTTAATTTTAGGTTGTGACTACCAAGATCTAAAACAGTGCTTTTGTTTCTATATTTATACAATAATTTTCAAATATTTTGTTTGAAATATCTCACTTGCGACGTTGTCTACTAGACAAAATTTTAAAGATGCCTGTCAGTTTCGAGAAACTACAATCTAAATAACTGTCACTTTATTATATATAAGTGGTAATATTGTTTGAATTAAACAACATCTTAATTTGTGACATTTTTCTAACAATTTTTAACCTTTGATTCTTCTTCCTCCTCCTCCATCTCCTCCGGTGTAGTCATCAGTGTGCTACATCAGCTTCCATGACTAACCACAGAAACTGCTTGTATAATGATTTCCAAAAATTTCTAATATTTTACACAAAAAAATGTTTGATGAGCAGAAACACAATATACATAACGTTCTCTTATACAACAGCCCCATCTTGTGGAGACATACAATAATACAACTGTTGTTGGTTTTCTGCTTGTTATTTAAATAAAGCTAAAAAAAAACATTTATAAAATATTTTTGACTGGGTAAAAGACCCGTTTTTATTATTGTTCTCTGTTGTTGTTGTTGTTATTGAGATCCTAATATCAGCATGTATTATTAGGGCCCTGTTTGCTTTTATCTTTGAGTTCCCGTATGGCCCTCCAGCTGCTCTCCAAACTCTCTCTCAGTTCTGCCAGATCCCTTCTTATATCCTCAAGTAGCTCCAGCTTTGAAAGTTTCCTGTCAATGGATGAGAGCACCTCCTCCTCTCCAGCTTCCCCAACAGCATTATCCTGCTCTGTCACAGCATGGTTCGGTTCAGGGGGCTGACATGATCCCATGGTTTCTTCCCAGACCATCTCAAAGTACAAGTCGATGAAGGCTTCCAACTCCTCCAGACTGCTGTTGCCCCACTGGTCAATGAGTGGCTGCAGGCCTCCAGACTCAGAGAGCCTCCTGAGAGTCCGCTCTCTCAGTGCAGGATGGCAGAGTGATTGCACACTGACCAAATCTTGTTCCACGCATGCCGCGTTCTGTGTCTGAGATGAAACCAGATGCATTGTTTCAAGTCTGTGTGAGACTGGATGCACGAGGCCTTCACTGTCTGGTCTCATGTGGTTGGGAGGAGCAGAAACCGGGGCATGCAGAGTCACTTTTGGCAACCTGAGTTCCTGTTTGCCAGAAAGCACAGAGAATACGTAGGACATGAAGCACTCTCCGTCCACAAAAGTGCATCCAGCCAACTCTCTGGCTCTTCCTGCTGGCAATGCCACAATCTGAGTAGAATCTTCTGTGAGGCTCAGTGACTGAAATGGCGTGGATTCATGCACTGTGAAGGAAATAATAACACTTGACTTCACATGAGCTAAAAAAACAAACAAACTCCAGTCTATCCTTGTTAACTTTTAACTGTATAAATCACAAACTAGATATCATTCCATTAGGTTTACTCACAGTCATTGGCCTGCTCAGGTCTGCTGCTCATGAACTCCTCTGATGCATTCTTACACCGTGGCTCTGCGCCTACCGGCTCCTCTTGTGCTGGAGAAACGCCCTTCCACATGCAATCCCCTCTGTGAAGAAGAGCCAGCCTTTCTTCAACCAGCATCTCCTCCATCAGTTCAATTAGCTCTTTAACCTGAGCTCCATTCCCCCAGAGTTTATTGTCTAAAACATGATATCTGTTCCTGCACTTCTCAACAAGCCTTTGCAGTGGCTCTCCTTCACTTTCAATGCGCTGCTCGATGCTCGTGTCACCCAGCCAGTCTCCATAGCTGAACAGGACCATAGTTTTGCACCAAACCTGGTCTCCTATTGCCTCTAGCTCTTTTTGCAAGGTTTCCCTGTAGGTTTTTTTGAATGCGGAGCTTACATTGACAACTAGAAGTATAGCACAGGGTGCCCTCAAAAAGTCATATGTCACAGAGAAGCAGCCTGGTGTGTCCAGTACCACCACCGTCTTCCCCCAAATGCTTCCCTGCTTTTCAGTGCAGGACGTAGTTTGGGTGTCTGTGTCAAAGCTCTCCCTGCTGAGGATGGTGTTTCCACATGAGCTTTTGCCTGTTTTCCGGCCGCCAACAAGCACTACTCTCAGCTGTGTCAAAAGGTCGAGGTTCTCTGTCAGAAAGAATATTTATATATTTGCTTGAAGGAAAAGAAATCTAAACAGAAAGCAACATTTTCACAGCTAAATTAAACATTGTTAAATTAGTAAATCAAGATCTTGTTGATTTTGCTAATTAGCCAACTCACCCAGCTGAGATCTTGCCATCTGCCTTTGTTTCTCTTTCTTCATCAGCCGCTCTCTGGCTCTCTCTCGCTCTCTTCGCTTTGCCCCCTCCAGCTGGCCCAACTCTTTTCTCTCCAGTTCATAATGCCAGTCAGTGTTGCAGCTAGTCATGAGTTCCTCAACCTTTGCAATCAGCTCTCTGACCTGAAATCCCTCTCCTTTAGTTCTGCTGTTCAGAACATGATACCTGTTGCGGCATCTTTCAACAATCCAGCACAGAGCCTCTCCCTCGCTCTCAATGTACTGCTCGATCGGCGTGCCCCCCAGCCAGTCCCCAAAGCTAAACAACAGAATAACCCGACTCCAGATGTGTTCACTAATCAGTTCTAGGTGCTCCTGCGTTGCTCTCCTGTAGGTCTCGGTGAAGGCTCTGTCCACACGAATCACCAGCAGAAAGACGTGAGGCCCCGGAGGACAGAGAGACAAACTCAACACCAGTTCCCTCTGATCAAAGATGGAGCTCTCATCACAGAAGTAGTTCATCCACCAGCCTGGTGTGTCCACCAATGTCACCTGTCTCCCAAACACCACTCCTTTTCCAGCCTGACACTGAGCTGTCCTGACAGGTTTAGGGCTGTTCTTTCTGCCCAGGATCGCATTGAATGCTGAAGTCTTCCCAGAACCCTTTGCTCCAAGCATCACAATCCTGATGTCGGTAACTGGTCTCGGCCTCTCTGAGAGAAGGAAAGCAGAGGGAGGGTTGCTTAAGTAGATTATGTGTTTATTCACACTTTTTAATGTGTTTTCCAGCTAACATTTGAGTTGGTGATTGTCAGCCAGGAAGCAAAGTAAGAAGAAACTTTAAGATATATATTTTATAGCCAATAACCCCCTTATATTTGTTTAATGAATATGAAGCTGGAACCATCTGCATTTGCTAAAACAACAGTGCCCAGCTGTTTTAGAAGATTGCTGAAGCTATTACAGTTTTTTTTCTGAATAACCAAAACACTTACTCCCATGCTCTAAACCAAAATCTCGATGTAATAGGACACATTGGGCACAGTGATTCACTTATGATGCATGACTCTCACCACAGCAGGCAGAAGATACACACACTTGCCACTAACAGAAAATTGTTCAGGCTCGCTACTGATACAGTTTACCTAACACAAGCCAGCTGAGGGTGTGAGGCCCACGAGGGGAAGCTGACAGCTGATGCCAACAATGGATTTAGGCAATCTGAGAGTTAGAGAGCAACGATGAGGAATCAAGGTCAAGAACAGTAACTTCAGGTGAAATTTGAGACCTATGACAGATTTTAAGTGGTCGGCTGGGACTTTTATTGTGTGGAGGTTGCGCACTCTGGGTACCCTGACATCTTCCCACAGTTTAAAGTATGTTCAGTTTAATTCAGTTTTATTTACAAAGCGCCAAATCACAGTCTGAGAGCGAAGTGCTCTATTGGGTTCATAGGGTAATATGAGGTCTTTACGATAAGATGGGACCTGATTATTCAAGACCTTGTATGTGAGGAGGAGGATTTTAAATTCTATTCTAGATTTAACAGGGAGCCAATGAAGAGAAGCCAGTGTGGGAGAAATGTGCTCTCTCTTTCTAGTCCCTGTCAGTACTCTAGCTGCAGCATTTTGGATCAGCTGAAGACTTATTCAGCTGGGTTAACTGGTGATTCTAAATTTATGTAGGTGTGTTTTTATTGGTGTTTTGTCATTTTTGTAGTGTGACACAGCCGCGTGATTTTGGAAAGACTTTGGTTGAGTGTCCTGAACACTGTGTTTTCTTTTTTTTAAATGTATTGTGTAATGAATTCTCAGTAGTGTCATCATTTTGGCTGGTTGCATGCATGATCTGACCATAGAAAAATAAAGATGAGTCCACAATCTAGAAATAGCTCTTGGTCAGCTTTAATGTACATGATCTGATTGCAGCGTGGGATCAGTAATAAATCTTGTGCTGTGAAAATATATATTTAATTCCATTTAATTCTGTTATCATATGTGTGAAGTATTTTGGCTCTGTAGCATGAATGCAGACGAGTCAGGTGGAGCATTATTTTCACTCAGGCATTTTGGAGTTTCCTGCATGATTCATTATTTAATTTGTTTTATACACTATATCCAGTCTTCCCTAAGCAAAACTGTGCTATGTCAGTGTCATTCTCCCCCAGGCTGTACGAAGCACTAAATTTGAATTCATGAAAAGAGCCAGACAGTTGTCCCCAAAACGGACCTTTTTTTATCTCACAGACAGTTTTTGATCATGCATTTCCAATAATATGGTTTTAAGCCTTTTAAATTGTGCTTTTTGCATCCACGTGTTCGTGAGACAAAGAGACCAATGTGCCTACACTCAGATGAGTCTATTACGGGGAAAAAAGAGTTTGCCAGGAGCTGTTACACCTCCTTTATTAACAAAGTCCATATTCTCCCCCATCACATGCAGAAAAACATATCTCGGGCCTTTTACAAACATGTTTAAACATATAGTTACTTACGGATCTTTTATTCTACATAGTTGCTGCACAAATTAAATAGCGAATCCATGCAGGAAACTCCAGAAAACCTGAGTGAAAACGATGGTGACATTCATACTCCACTGGACTCATCCGGAGCATAATATTTACTTTTGTGAATGCAGTTCGAGTACAGTTTTGAAGGAATCATATCTTGGAAATAATGAAAAATATCACTAAATGGTCTCAAAATACATCTGAATTTGCCATTCCTGATTTTGCTCTTCCTCGTCTTCCTCCTCCCTCTCAGATTCCTTCTATGCATTGCTGGAATCACCCATCATCTCACCTCTACCAGCTATGAATTATGGACTGGCTCAAAGGGGTTATATCACATTATTAGCAACAACTGCGAACAATTTGGAGTCATTCAGCCGGCAAAAAGATGTCTGCACGATAATGGTTAACTTCTGCTTCCTGTGGTCAGCTTTATGCATCACAACTGAATTGTGTAAAGTGGGTTTTTGTAAGTAAGAAGGTTTTGAGTTGTGCAACATGGTGACATGAAATCTGCAAATGGTGAAAACAGATAAAAACTCTCAGATTTTCCCCACACTGCTTCAATAAATTGGCTTAGCGTGTCATGTCAGGGTGCTGGGGTTTGTTTGTGTGTTTGAGTTCGACATTCTTGCTCAATATGTGTGAGTTTGGGTTTCTGTTTGAGTTTTATTGTTAATCTGCTGTTTACGTTTTTCCACTCCTTTTTTGATTTCTTTGTTGTTCTGTCCCACTGGGAGTTTCACTCTTTCTAAACTTAGTTCCTGTTTTGATTTTATTATTATAACACTGTTGCTTCTTTTTTCCCCCTCTGTTCCCTTTTCTGTGCTGGCTGGTCTGATGAGTCTTCGTGCCTCTGTGTTAAGTCATTTGTCTTGCGACAACTTCCTGTTTCTCTGAAGGTCAGTTTTACTCTCTGGTTTCCTTCTCTCAATAGATACATAGATATCCCTGTGTTGTCCTTTGCCTTTGTTGAGTTGTCTATGTTGTGTCATTGTGTTTTGTAATTTTTTCCTCACCTCCTGTTTTGTCTTCACTTGCTGTAACATGGTATGTTTGAGATTTGTCCTTTAAAAACCTCACAGAAAGGAAAGTATTTTATAGCCTTTTTCTATTTTATTTATTTTTATTTTACCTTTATTTAACCAGGAAGAGAACACATTGAGATTAAAATCTCTTTTTTAAGTGTGTCCTGGGCTTACCCCTGACTCACCTCGCATCAGAGATCTGTGCTGTTTCATTCTGCTAAACCTCCGCCAAGCCCTCTCTTCCACCCCTCTCTTCTCCGCCGCAGTTGCCCCTAAAGTGTTTTCCTGCATTTCAAACACTCTGTTTTGATTTTCTGTGACGAGTTTCTGTATCTTTGCCAGCAGCTCTGTGACTTCAGTGTTATCACTCAGGACAACACTGTGACACCTCTGGCTGCACTTCTCACTGAGCCAGCGGAGGGCCTTTCCCCCTTTTTCCACGTGCTCCTCTGAAATTGTGGCTTTGAACTTCTCATCAAAGGTGAAGACGACCATGCAGTGACTCCACACTGTGTCACCCAGCAGGGCCACGTGCTCTTCCACAGCCCTCCTACGCCTCTCGGTGAAGGCTGAGGTCGCCTTGATTATTATAAGGAATGCATGTGGGCCTGGTGAGCACAGAGAGACACTGGTTATGATCTCCCTCTTCACCAGCTCAGATGTGTCCTGAGCACTGAAGTCACACCACCAGCCAGGAGCGTCCACCACTGTGAGCCGCTGTCCGGCCATTAGGCCGAGCCTCCGGGAGCACGAAGTCCTCTCTTTGGTGACAAACTCGTCTTTACCCAGGATTAAGTTTCCCACAGAGGTTTTTCCAGAGTTTCTGCCACCAAGGAGTACAATCTTTAACTGTGAGGAACACCAGCCTTCCCCTAACAAATAAAGAAATGCATACTAAGAACAAGAGGCAAGAGAACAAGGAAATTCAGATTATGAGTAACGTATATATCTGAAACAATCAGAAGAAAGCAGATTCATTTAAATAAAAATCCCCAAAAAAGAGCATTTTCAGAGTCAACTGGTAAAGTTGAATCTCTGACTACACCTGTTTTCTTAAATCCTATGAGCAGAGACTGCAATATTTGGATTTTAGACTGTTAGAGCAAGGACAAGCAGCAACCTGCAGAGTTAAAAAATGAAGCCAGCGCAAAGGTGCCAAAAACTGCAGGCCTTTGAGGCTAAAGCAAATCAACCTGCAGATAACCCCAATCTCAAATGCTCAGTTTCACTACATAAATAAACATAATAAAAGGATAAATAATAAAAAAAAATAAACTGTTAGACTCTCCAGCTAATTTCTCCCTTCTGGATAACTGTACAGAGATAAACTGTGATATCGCTTATCTATTTTCAAAGCATTAAGACTTAAAGTTAAGTTTAATTAGGGGTGTGGCTGCCATGAAGCACACATGGGCGCAGTTTCCTCTGATTCAGCGTTCATGGGACTTTTTTTATAATCGTCCCATTTATATTTGTGCAAACATTTTGCCAAACAAATTAGCTAGCCAGCACTATTATTAGCAAATAACTTTGTTGACTGCCACAATGGCAGCTTGAGGCTTTGAAGCAGTCGTTCACAAACCAATGGGTGGCCACCTCTGTCTTTTATATGTAGCCTATGGATTAGAGCAACAAAGACATTTCTCTGAAAATGAGACAACTATAAGAATATGAAATATGGATATTTAAAAAAAAACATGAGGTATGACGCATCCCAGATTTATTCGAGCCTAAATACATTATTGCTGTCAAAGTATAAAAAAATATAATAGATTACAATAGTTAATGTTCTTTTATAAACTTTTTTTAAGTATTAAGAAGTCATTTAATGTATGACACTAACAGTTGAAAATCAGACATGTGTCTGAGTTTCAGATATTATTATGACTATTATCTGCTGAATGAGAGGAATCGGATATTAAAACTTACATGCTGACAGATTACTGGTTGCCATCTCAAAATCTGTGTGGTCTATAAGACTTTAGTGTATAAAATAATCATCATTCGCTCACATGTCCAGTCCATGTTTCCCAGTTGCTTGTGAAAAATGCAGACACTGAAGGAGTTATTGTAGAAGTTTGTGTTTTATGAGTCTGAAGGTCATCAGTAATAAGTAATCAGACACACTTGCAGTAAACACTAAAAACCACACCTCTGAGCAACAGTTTGACCAGCTACTCACAAGGAGAATCATTTATCATTTACCAAACACAGAGACTTTATCTTTTTCATAACACTGTCTAAGTTGTTGTGACTTTTGCCAGGCAATCGATTCAGCAGGGACAAGACACACAGTACATGGCATTATAGTTCATAGGAAACCACTAGGAAGTACCAAGCCCTTTTGTAGCATGTATTAAAATGTTCAGATTTAGGGTACATGTACTTTAATTACACTTCCTTTGAGGCTGTGCTTTAATCCATTGCATTCATAATTTATAGTAAATACCAACATTAGGAGATTTGTTTTTAGATTTAAAAACTACAAATACAAGTTACCTATATAGCAAAATTTCTATATAGAAAAGATATGATAATTTTATAAGATTTGACAAAGTTTCACCAGTGTAATTAAAATTAAAATGCTGTCTTGATAAAAGAATATAGATAATTTACACAATTATATAAAATACTATGTAACTTTGATTGAAGCCACGCTGCACTTTTATTTTGACACTTTCAGTGGATTTTGAAAATCCTGCTAGGTGCCGTTTTGTTTTCAGAACATAATTTAACAAATAGACGTGATTTAACTTGTGCTCAGATTCACGATGAATGAGAGAATAATAGTACTTCCGGTTAATCCATCGAAATTATTGTATCTACAATGACCTGCTTTTACTCTTCACATTCAAGTGTATTATATTCGGAAGTAATGAGGAAAACAGCGAATTATGCATATATTTCTTTCGGTTTTGCTTTGTGTTTTACATCTTTATCGATCATGCCCTTTAGATATGACATAGAATTGATATAAAAAAGACTTTAATGTTTGAAAATAAAATTCAATTTAAATTGTAATCTCTGTTTTGTTTTGTTTTTTTATTTGTTTATTGATACATATATGATCTCTATTTCTCGGTATCGGGGCTTCTTTAAATACCAGAATTTCTTGTTTTGCCGGCTATAAACCCCGCCCCTCTTCCGGACTTGTATTACACAACCGGTGGTTACCAAAAGCAGGCAAGCGCATCTCTGCGGACACCAGAGGATCCGAAACGATGGGGGTTACAGTCAGGGTGGAATACTGGTACTTCTTTTTCCATATTATGTCTTTTCTGTAAATTTTCAGCTAAGCTTTTGTCTACCGTCTTTCCATAATTTTCAGTTTAAACACGGTCACGTTGTTGATTAGCTCCTAGCTAAGCTATGTGCCTGCGCAGGCAGCAGATCGAGTTACAGTAAGGTGCGCAGCTATGTGTTATCCTTAGGGTGTTCTTACTTATTTGTGTTTTTATTTCATCTAGTGGTGCATGAGGATACGAGCCCCGCTATCGTGAGCTCGCCCGTGTTGTCAAGGGCGAGTTTACCGATGCGGATGTCACGGGCTTCGTGGGAAGATCCAGTAAGTAATCGTTTACTGAGAAAGAACTCGTGATTTCTTGCATCTGACAATTACAAAGCACCTCTACCTTCAATGTAAGCTTAGTAATAGAGAAAAATCATCAAAGCGCTGTTCTCATGCCCTTCCTTCTTTCTTTGTTTCTCTTTTGCTTTTGTTTGTATTATAGGCAGCTTTGAGATTCAAATCAATGAGCAGCTGGTCTTCTCCAAGCTTGAGACTGGGGGCTTCCCATATGAGGATGACGTAAGTACCATACATACAATTTTTCTATCAAATATCAACTACAGCAGAGACGGTGGCATTTATGCTGTTGATTTCCTGGCACAGGTCATGAACGCGATTCAGGATGCCTACGATGGCAAGCCTTTGCAGAAGATCACCAAAAGCCGTGCTCCGTGCGTCATCATGTAAACCTCCCAACAGTGCCACTCGAGGTTTACACACCCAAAAGAAAAGCACTAGATAAACACCAAACTCTGCCTCCTGGCTCCTCTCTTTGTTCCCATAGTGGTCCTCCAGGGTGTTAATGATTACCGTAGCTTCAATTATTAAAGGTTATGGTATGATGAATCCATCCCTGGAGTTCCCTCCTCATGGGAAATGAGACGGGGAGAAGATGTTGCAGATGATTTGGAGGGAGCTTACCTTTTTTCCTATAGCCTGATTGCCTGAAATTTTCTACCAGACTAATTATCGGTTTCTACAACTTTGTTTTTATTAATTGCTCTCACATGCAGTTTAAAAACATTTAGCGAATGCAAGAACAGTAAAAAGCAGTTGCACATATTTTTTTTTTAAGCACTAAGTGGAGACATTTGTTATCTTTACAACACACTATGCTTAATGATCTGTCACTAAAGCATTTTAAACATTCCATCACAATATTGCAACTCACTGGTTGTTTTGAATAGTAATGCAATGTCAGGTGTGTGGTTTAGTGGCTGAAAAGGGAATTTTAACACTTTTATAATGCATATCAAATTTGAAGGGTGTACAACAAAAATGATTGGATGTAATGCAACAACTCAGTTCTGCCAAGTTTCTGGTTTTAATTCGTTTTGGGAGTTTTGCTTTTTTCCTCATTCAAACTGGTAAAGTAAAGGAGCGTACAAAATGTTTTTTTCTGAAAACCATCACCAGCTGGTCTGTTAGGCTCACGTACTGGATGTCTGCTCATATCCCATAAATCCTCTCTCATTGGTTTTGCTGTTAAAACTGTAGTGTATGAATAAAGGCAATGGTTCTTTAAGCACTGGGAGTGTCACATTTTCATGATTTAAATGTGTCTTGTTGCCTTGAGCAGGTTTTCTAAAGTGTGTGTGTGTGTGTGTGTAAAACCACTTCTCTGTAGGTCTTGGATGTCACTGCCAAGAGAACACTGTGCAGCAACTGCAGATTATTTTACAGTACACTCAGCAGGCTTTCGTTTTGTCTGTCCTCCATGATGCCAGTAGTGATAGCGTGTACTTTTTGTATGCTTAAGATTCCTCACTGCAATTGCGTAGTTATTAGATTGCATAGTTACATTATTTTCCAAGTGTTTACTTCCTGTTGCTGTGTATACAAATCTATTTTTACATTCTATAAGGGAAAATGAAACAATAGCTCGTCCCCACTATTGGACAGGACAGGTGGGACCTTAGTTCTGCAGTATTTTCTCATACTTTTTACACTAAGGGGCGCCAAACTCAACAAAATTGCCATGTCATGTATTTTGCCTCTAGCATGCTCTCTGTCAAAGACAGTTTCACCCTGCAGTCAAATGCAGAGAAAAGGAAATAAGGCAACTGCTTGTCTGAAAAAAGTATTGCAATCTTTGATGGTGTGTGTTTAAACAATGTTTTTATACATAAAAAGTTGAAACAGTTCAAATAGTGGAGCAGCTCTGAGCTCATTTTCAGGTTCTACCTGTGTGCTAAAGACATTATAGACTAGGAACGCCTGCATAATATTAACTAATGTGCTGAATGTTAATCTGGCGCCTTATTATTTGTGGAGAGATGGCTGGTTCCCATTGCATACTAAAATTTGAATTAGTTGACAGAGATTAAAAAGTCACTAATATAATTATGAATTGAATCATAAATACAATATAAATGTGATCAAGCTATAAATATATTATTTTGACCTGAAATACATTTCCAATAATTCAAAATTCTTTTACTGCTTGTTAAGCAATAGTATGTTGCGTATTTGAGTGTTGCATAGTTTGTCTAGGTGTGTCTTTGGTGTTTGGCTCTGGCATGTAGTGATAACTCACATCAGCCTGCTTGTTGTAATGCTGATAGAGTTCATCTGTGCTGCCTTCGTGCTCCAATAAGGGCTTTGAAAAGGTACAGTTCCTATAAAAAAAGAACAGAAGTGTCACCTTCCACATACCTCAGTCTGTTGACTGCACTCAGGTGATGCCCATTTAGCCAATTATGTGACTTCAAAGACCAGGTGATGTGCCAAATAAATCTTTTTATTATTAGCTGTAGACAAATGTGTGCAGTGTGTGACAGCTCACCCACACATAACTACAAACACATTTTTCAACATGTTAGGATGTGTTTACTAGCTTCCCTTCTCAAGTTCTCTTTTGTTCAGACATTAACTAGGCTAAAGGTCTGCTATAGCTATGGCTATATGAAGCCTGGGAGTGTCTGTATACTGCATGTGAAGATACATGGACACTGCAGATAGACTCACAATTGCTGATAACAGTGCCACAGTGTCTTTAGCTGGGCCCCACTTCCCTCACTGTGGGGTGTATTGATGTATTTACTCTCCTTGACAAATATTATTTCTTCCATGCCAGGTGATCACCCAGGAGTCTACAAGCCATGACCAAGGTCACTAGAACAACTATAAAATCATAATTATGTACAATCATATTTGCATATATGCAGATGTAGACAATTTAAGCAGGTAAAACAGACATATTGTTGCTAGTACTCCTGTATTCAGTTCTCACAGGGCTCAAAAAATGTTTCTGCTGCTGCTTAAATTATGTTGCTGGTAAACATGAAACATATAAATCAGCCCACTGCCAGGTTTAAGAGGGGCCCATGAAAAACTGTCTCCAACATAAGAATCTCTAATGTAGACCATAAGTCTGATGTACACTTATTAGGCATACAATTGTTTTGAGTCCCTGACTTTCGTGTAACATTAAAGACATTCTCAGCCTCACTTACTGTAGATGACCATGATGATTCTCAGCATTGTTGCCGTGTTAGCACACAGAGATTATGTCTTTCTCTCAAAGGACTGTGTCCAGGTACAGTCACACATGACAAATGATATATTTTTAGGGTCCATTTCTGTTCTTTATCTTTATGGTTTTGCTGTAAATAAATTGCAGTGAGTTCATCATAAGTGCATTTAACTGTTTTCATACATTTTGACCCATCAGCATCTGCTACAGTGTAAAAAACTGTTCATATCCACTCTTTTACTGTTTTCCATATTTCAGACCCAAGCTGCTATAATTTGCACCAATTATGACTTAACTGGACTTGTATTAAATGCGGCTGAGAGCCGCTAAGTTCAGCTTAAATTTGAAACAAAAACAACAGAGTCATAAAATGTTTTAATTCCAACCAGCTTGTATTGTGGGGGAGATTCTGTGGGTGTTTCATTTTAGAGGCGAAACCATCTGCAATTTACATGTAATTACTGCCGATGGCCTCAAGCAACATAAAAGTGCTGAATGATATTTGTTAAGCACGTACCAACATTTACAGTTGATCCAAGTTTCAGATTTATGGCAGTAACAGAAGGATTTATGTAACGAGACCAACAAGACAGAGAAATATGTCCCAGTGAAACGAGGGTACCAAGAAAACACTGTACTCCATTCTTCAGACTTTCTCCCATATTATAAGAGACAAACATGCTACTCAAATAACTCTGGACTGAAATATCGGAGAGAATCCTGCAACAGCAAAGATTGTAGTACAAGAAATGTAAAACTTCCAGGAGAAAAGCTGGCAAACAAAGCAGTTATTCTAATTGTGGTAATTCTAAGCAATTTCATTGGTGATCGTTGAAGTCAACGTTAAACGAGATGACGCTTTAAAATAAAAACCTGGTGGAGGTTCTGTTTGGGGGCTGCATTTCAGACTGTGGTGTTGGGGATCTTGTTAAAAATAATGGAATTATGAATGGGGAAAAGCACCATCAGATTTTTAACCTCTGTGCAACACCATCTGGAAAGCATCTAATAAACAACAGCCTCATTTTTAGCATGATGATGATTCCCAATCTTACTTGACAGGGAACAGAACAAAAGGCGGCGAGCATCCAAAGAAGAGCTTTAAATGTCCTTTAAGAAGACTGGAGAACTAATCTAGAAGAAAGCTGCCTAAGAGAGTTCATGCTGTGTTGATGGATAAAGGTGGCCATGCCAAATATTGTCTTTCAAGCTTGTTAGTGTTGTATAAACTCTTATATATTGTAGTTCCATGTATGTTTGCACATGTTTCAATAAACTACGATAAAGCACATATATCCAATTTTCCTAAAATACATAAATAAACTAAGTGTGCCTCAAGTCTTTTTCACAGTATTATTTACTGCAGCAGGACAGTGAACACACCACAACTTTGAAGAACTACTTTGGGTCTAAAGGGAAAAACAGACTGCTGAGTGTCATGTTTTTCTCTGCAGCCATGAATATTTGACAGGTTAAACATTTATAAGGACACCTGGAGACCCAGAGAGCTGAGGCACCTACAGAAAGTTCTGTTGAACATTATCACATCTTGCTTAAAAATTTGGAGTCCTATGAAGCTCAGATGGTGCTGTCATTGAAGCCAAAGGGGGCAGACCAAATAGGAAGATATTTTTTATTTCACAGAATAAACTTTCACTCAATTGCTTAATCTGAAATATTTTTAAAGAAACATGTTGTCATTAGATGATAATTCTTCTTCTTTTTCTTTTGGATGCTCACTTTAGGGGTCTGCCTCCATGTTATCATATCCTTAGCATCCTCCTCTGTCATCTGTGTAGATTCTCAGTCATCCAGGTCACAGTAGTCTCTGGAGCTTGAAAAAAAGCGACTGGACTTCTTTTTGTTTCTTGAAGATGTTTCACCTTTCATCCAAAATGCTTCTTCAGTTCCCAAAGCAAATGGTGGAGAGACCCAGGTATTTAAACCCCTGTGGGCCTAGTCCCCTGGAGGGGGTTGTGACCCTCTATTGGTCATGTGCATGATCACATGCGCCAAGGTGCGAAAGGAGGCGTGAGTCATTTCAATCAGTGGTTTCAGATGAAACCAATACAGGACTTTGCTCCATTGTTTCATGTGACCTATTGAGGTCAATAGAACAAAGGTGTAAATGGGGGTTGAGACGTCTGGGAAGGGAGCTCAGGACAGCACTGTAACTAAGTTGGTGACATAATCCACCTCCTCTGTTCAGTGATGGTTGTTCACAGTGGACATAAATGGTTTCTTTTACTCCTCTTTCAAACCATCTGTCTTCCCTGTCCAAAAATTAAACATTGGCATCCTCAAAGAGTGCCCCGTCTCCTTCAGATGCAGATGTACAGCTGAGTCAGCAGGGATGAAGGTGGCTCTTCCATGTTGTTCCATTCGTTTGTGAAGAGGCCTCTGCCCTCCCAGCACTCCTCTTGTCTTTTTGTTAGTGCCTCCGTGTCCAATCCATGCATCACAGCAAGTCTCACTTCCCTTTCACTCTTGCTGCTATCCTTCTCTCACCCTTTCCACTCATCTCCACACGCTCCATCCTGCTTCCACTCTCTTCTTCACCTCTCTTGTGCGCTGTCTGTTGCTTTGGATGCTTGACCTGAGATATTTAAACTCATCCACCTTCATTATCTCTGCTCCTTGCAGCTTTGCTGTTGAGCCTGTCTCCCTCTCATTCACACATGTTCCTCTCCATCTGCTGTATGTGAACACATCTATCAACCTGAAGATAAACACTCTGTTGAATTCATCACCAACACAGAAAACCTAACGAGACACATTCACAAAATCCTGAATAATGGTAACGCCGTGTGTTTGCTGTGCTTGCAGTTTTAACTGGCCAACAACACAGAGCAACCATGAACAATGACACCGTATGAGTGTGGAAACAAATTCCTGTTCTCTCACATGAAAAACTGATTCAAATTTAGCCTTTGGTATAGATGCTTGAGATACACTCTCACTTCGTTTGCATACAGCTCTCAAATCACCATGACACAATGATCCCAATCCTCTGCCTCGCCACAAAATTTGCCAAGGTAATTTTTGTGTAACAGTACCAACTGTGGACATCTCTGAAGGTGAGAGCCACTCAGTCTGTGATACCTTCCAGTATGCCTTCCAATATGTGCTATTCACTGTGACAGAAAGGTTCAAAAGGACATTGTTTATGTTAAGTCAACTTCCTTTTTGGGATTTAAAAACACCAAAATCCCTTCAAACAATGTGAATTACTCCATTTGCCAACAATTAGCAAAAGCATACCTCCAGACTCTGTCAGGGCTTTTTTGATGGAGTGCTGCATGAGATGGCTTGGTCTCCACCGTCACCTGACCTAAACCCAGCTGAGATGCTTTGGGCTGTGTCAGAGCCAATGATCAGCACATGTGAGGAATTATTTCAAGGTTTATCAGTGATGCCACTTATGTGCTCTATGGCTTTAAGTGAAAGCTGACAGGAGGGTTTTTAAGATTGTCTGTTTGGATTTGATGAGTTGTTCTTGTGTTGGGTCGCCTCTTTTCAGTAGTTCTGAATTGTGTGTGTGTGTGTGTGTGTGTGTGTGTGTGTGTGTGTGTATCTCAGTCTGCCCCACATCCATGTGTCACTATCTGTCCCCAGCTACCAGCCTCCACCTCTAGTCAACGCTGAGGATGTCTCACCCCATTGATACCATGTGATATATTCCAGAGACGAACCAAGTGAACTTGAAGGCTGTAATGGAACAAAAGTTTAGTTTAATGTCTTCACATCACAACACATCACCCACCCAACCCCCATCATGAGGGAATCCCCAGTACGTAAACAAAATGACGTAGTAAGATGCTCTAGTCTTGATATTGTACATTGCCCCCTCTCGACCCTCTGTGGCCCATGTGCGCCCTCCGACAACTATCCAGGCTCAGACTTGGTTCATAGTGAGAGGGCGGATCAGCCAAATTAGGGCTGGGATATCCCTGTGTCAAGGTGTCTCAGGCTGATAGCAATGTTTGCCTCTATCACCCCCCACCCACCCCCCTCCAGGTTGCCCACCAGCCAACCAGAGGACCAGTAGGGTATTGCACCTCTTGCAGTCGACGTAGTTTCATATGGGTGTTCCCGCTTCTCAAGTTTTCTTGCCGTCTTTTCATTTTTTCTGGCTCATTTTGTCACCGGGCTCGTCAAAGCCGACAGAACAGCACGGCCTGTGATCGGCCCATTTCCTCTGCTGGAGACCAGGTAGGATCACCTGTAAACAGGTAGGGGTGTTCTCACCTCTGGGAGGGTTTAGAGACAATTTTGGCATTAACGTTCCACATGGAAGGGGTCAAACAGAATGGATACCTGAATGTACCCCAATAGAAAAGTGAAGTCAAGCTATTTATGTCCCTGCCATTTTTGTAAGATAAAAAATAGAATTTTAGAATTCATTTATTTTGTTTGGGTAATTTTCTGCGAAAGGAATGTAACCTTTTTGAACAATACATTTGTTTTGCATATTTGTTGCCATATTTCTTGCTAATTTCAAGGCATGATAGAACATCAACATCATATTTTGATTTCCAACATTTCTTTCGGCATTCTTTGAACTATATCAACTTTATATTCTGACTCTCTGTTAAAGAATCTGCATATTTTCAGTGCTACACAGTAAAATATCTTTATCAGCAAATGACAACGCCTTCCTAACACTAATCATTCTAATGTTTGTTCCAAGAATTATAAAACCATTAATCTGACCAGGTATAAAGTAGATGTGTAATAAGAAGGCTGTATTTTTCTTCTATTTTAACTGTTATGTTAAGCTGCCATTTACAATAAAAGTGCGAGACTTGCTCATCTGTTTAAAAGATGGAAATACAATACACTAAAAAAAACAGAGTTAGAAATTATAAGAACTATATTGTCTAAATATTTTCTAATACTTTACGGTTCAGTGTCAAATTGTCAGCAATTTTGCTGTTGAGGATAACAGACGAGTCTCGTTGAAGGGTGTAACCCAGAGATAAGACTCTGTACGGCCTTCTATTTCAGCTGTAATGTAGTTCATATTCTTAACGGCTGACTGATTATCTGCCCTTAGCTGCGACTCTGCTGACAAACTGTGATGCTAGATTGTGGATTCTTCATTAAAATTGCCTCAGAAACCTCAAAGCGGGTTTTACTGTGAACAGTTAGTGGATAAAAAATGTTCCTCTGTAGCAAAAATACCAGCCAAACAGACTACAGAACAGTATACTGTAAGTGTTTAATTGTATATAGCATATATTTATTGTAAATCCAGTACTGCGGTTTACACCTGTCTGAAATAAGGTATGCCAAAAAAAATCCTAGCGGATAAGACAGTTGTCTTGTACTTGGTTCATAATGAGATGACATCTCTTATTGTTATTATGTTCATATTCTACCTTAGGGAATCCACAAAAGTAGCTGAAAGCTGGGAGGAAAGATAAGTCAACATCCATGGAAAACAACTTTACATTTAAGGAGGTTGGTTTTTGGTGATCTAATGCCTTCATTTAATGCTGTGCACACCATCCATCCAAGTATCCAAGAATTTCACTTTGTTTTTACGTGTTTCCATCCAGCTCTGTCAATTACTTCTTTTACAACTTTGCACACATCTAGGGCAGTGACATGTCATATGAAGACAGTGGCTCGGCCTTCCCTTCTCCAGTGAGACTGTGAGTTCCTCCTGTCGTCTTTAAACAGAACTGCACTCCATGTTTACACTGAAACTGTACACCCGATAAGTGGGCCCTTTTTTGCCCTCAACTGAGAACTGTATTGCCACAACAACTTCCTCCAATTAAGTGACGATATTTGGTTCTAGGTAAAGCTGTTAGTATTTAACTAGTGTGTCTGTTAAGTTTGCTTCGCAGTCTATGGAGTTTTTTGTTTTGGTTTGTTTTTTAGGTTTTACCATATAGCACTGAGTTCGAGCTATATATATATACCCAGATATACCGGTATAAAAAACCCAGAAAGCAGCTAACAAATTGGTTGAGCAACCCTGCCATCTTGTGGCCATTTTCAGAATAGCAGTAAAGATAGACTGAATGTTTTGATTAGCTCGATTGATTTAATCATGGAGAATGAGACGCTTAGATTGCTTCAAAGTCAATTTACCTACAAAGACAAATAATAAAATGTAATCAACAAAAACTGAATAGCTGATCACTTTACAAACTGTAAGAGTGATTACTTGCACATTGTCTTTAGGATTTAGTGAGATGTTGGAAGTTGATTTTTAGAAGAGCTCATAATAAGCCCTGATCTTACTTAGAGTTTCTCTTTCTTGCTACCACCAGGACTATACCAGGTCAGAGTGACATTTTTGACCTTGAAAGGGGGAGGGAGGAAGAGGAAGATTATGAGCCATCTCCAGAGCCCATCGTCATTGCCTGCAATCCAAAGGGTAAACTCTTCTGAAAGTCTGTGCAGGTGTTTGCGGTTTGATTTTATATATCTGTTCACAAATCACTCCTCTGTCTCTTCATTTCAGCTTTTCTGAACCTGAATACCAATGCCACTACACGAGGGGATGCTCAAGTTGGTCTACAGTTTTTAACCTTTCAAATCAAATATTAAAATTCACAACTACAGTCCATCATTAATTCTCGTGTTTTTAACTAATCACATTGAATTATCGTAGGCCTATGTGGAGCTGAATGAGCTCCAGGGCAACATCTGGCAGGAGACTAGCCGCTGGGTGGGCTATGAGGAGAACCTCAGCCCTACCACAAGAACATGGGCTCCTTCTCACATCTCCTATCTCACCTTTAGCAGCCTGCTTCAGGTCCGCAAAATCATGAGTACAGGTGAGTTTGGAGGTTTGCATGTGCCCAAATTAGTGTTGCACTTTGAATAAATTGAAACTTTAATGTGACCAAACTTTAATGTTGACCAGACCCTGCCTGTCTTACATTTTCCCAGGTGCTGTCATCTTTGACCTGAATGCCAGCAGTCTGGATTCTGTGGCTGAGAAAGTGGTTGATGAGCTGGTGAGGAAAAATGAGATCCGTTCCGGTGATCGCGATGACCTCCTGAGAGCTCTCCTGATGAAACGCAGGTAACCCATGGGATGCATATTTCCTTTGTGAGACGCTAATGCCTTAAACATGATTGCTCATTTTATTTTTCTCCTTCCAGTCAGTCTGAGGGACCTGTAGCCTTTCCCTCTGGAGACATTCAGATGCAGACCTTTTCTGTCACAAAGAAGGTACAAATGTGGGAGGATTTTATACAAATTAATGCATTTCTATTCATTTGTTAACATAGCAGAGTTGACATGTTGTACTGCTTTACCGCTTCTCTTTGCAGAGAGACACCTCTGATAACATAGAGGCTTCAATTGTCCTCTCAGGTATGATTAGATTTTTTTTTTACCCATTAATTTATCTCGAGTTAATTTGCATGCTGCTCTGGAGCAGATATATCTAAATGAGCCTGTTTCCCACAGGTGCTCTGGACCTCCTGCATAAACCAGTGTTGGCCTTCGTCAGGCTGAGTCACTCTGTGGTGATAGAGTCCATCCTGGAGTCTTCTGTCCCCATTCGCTTCGTCTTTGTGTTGGTGGGCCCCAGCGATAGTGGATTAAACTTCAGTGAATGTGGCCGCACTATGGGTGCCCTGATGGCCGACTGGGTGAGAGAGAAGAGGAAGAGTGAAAATAATGGCAAAGCAGCACGATGTTTTAAAAGTCACACAATTTAGTCAACGGAAAGACACCTCATTTGCTTAGTTTGCAGGTGAGTCCAAACTTATAACTCTCTGTGTCTGTCAGGTGTTCTGTCTGGAAGCTTACTTGGCTCAGACTCCAAAAGATCTCACCGATGCCATCGCTGACTTCATGGACTGCAGCATTGTGATCCCGCCCACTGAGATCCAAGATAAGGCGATGTTGGAGCCAGTGATTGACTTCCAGAAAAAACTGTTGTGTGACAGACTCCGTTCCACTGATCCCCGTCTTGCCTTTGGAGATAGGGCTAAAGGTCAGCATACATATGAGATAAGAAGTCTTTTTTTCCAATAGCAACAGCCAGTAAAGATTTGGGCGAAATGCAGCCTTAAGTTTTAAAAGCTCAACTCCAGCATAAACATATGTAACACATTTAGATCAAAGGAATAATAGAAGAAAAAAAATTAAGAAAAGATTTCTATAAAAGAATCTCACGCTTAATGAATAGAAGATTTATAGTAATAAATAAAGTTAAATTGATCTGTTTGATTTTTCTAGCTGTGAAATCTGAAGGCCCAAAGGAGGACCCTCTGGCCCGAACAGGCTATCCTTTTGGTGGGATGGTGAAGGACATAAAGCGCCGTTACCGCCACTACATCAGCGACTACACAGACGCTCTGAACCCTCAGGTGCTTGCTGCCGTCATCTTCATTTACTTCGCTGCCCTGTCTCCAGCTATCACCTTCGGAGGCCTTCTAGGTAAAAGAGAGAGGCATCTGTTTTTGCAGGCTTAATTCATCTTTTTTTTTTTTTTTTTTGTTTTTTTTTTTTTATTTTTTTTTTTTTTTTTTTGAATCTTGTTTTCAAAAGGGAAAAATTGAGGG
>VUQK01042861.1:68784-87529 GCA_015106715.1 Bujurquina vittata
ATTTGTTTGTGTTTTTTTTTTTTTTTTAAACTTTGTGGCTCTTTGTGTATCTGTGTGCTGTAGAAGTGCAATGACAAAGAAAGCAATGTTGTGACTTTCCGATTTTTTTTCCCATGCACAAGCACAAATAAGTGCATGTGTGAACGACTTGTATCTGAACACAATGTGATACATAAGTTATTTTTCTTCACTGCCATGCATACTGATGTTTGTATATAAATAAATACCAATACCATAAGACTTACTCCTTTAAACCACAGAGAGGTAGCAGAACAGGTTTGGTTTTAAATGCTTTAATAAGAGATGCCACTGAAACCAGAAGTCTGGCAGCATAATCAGGAGGGCTTGAATCTTTTAAGTGCCAGATGCAGCTTGATTCATTGTATAATTTTATTTACACAAAATACACTATATTTACATTATCTTTTCATAATGTTTAAATTAACCTACTCCTACATAGCAAAAAAAAACCCCAAAACAGTCTTACACTGAGGCAGCTGTACAATTTCTATTTGCATACAGAGAACTCGAGTCATTCAAAGAATGGCAAAGAGTCAAACTGGCACACGCAGCACAACAGGAAGTGGTTCCAAATGATTTTGAGCTATTGTATCAGTTAAATTTTTTTTCTTAAAACAGTCATCTCAAAGAATAGCGCATGGTAAAAGCATCATGAATATTTTACAGCAATAAACACGGCAATGCGATGAAGCCAGTGTTACAACATGGTGTGAACCACTACGTCATGTTTGAATAGGAGCTAAATTAGGTTTTAGTTAAAGCATGCTCACTCGGTGCAGGTTATTAAATACTGCACATATACTCTGCAGTCACTCATGTTTTTATTCTTGTACATGCACAAACAGGCTCACTTAACCACTCGCGCACATACACACACGCTCTGCAATCAGCTGCAGCATCTGCACTGAGGCCCTTTATGGTTAGTCCATCTTTCCAGACACTCACCCACTGCTGTAGTTATTTTTATTTCTCACAGCATTCGACTATAAGCGTGTGCCCTTTCTTTGCCTTTTCAGCGGCTGTGCATCCCAAATATCAGAAAGCTAAAGAACACAGTGACTCCCACCAGGGAGATGGTCGCAGGGGCGGTGAAAAACTGCCTGTAGTTGAGGCGAAAGTACCACACGACAGCTAGTATCACCACAAAGACAGGCACCACCAGGCTGCTGGTGCTTATGGCTACACCTGCCGCCCGGAATCCACTGGACACTCCAGAGCCGGCTCCTGCTCCAGCCCCAGACTGAGCCCCTTCCTCTGGACTGACCTCGTGCAGGGCCTGAGAGACGTGGCAGTGGATCACACTGTTGTCTGTGATGTTTAGGGATAACAGAGTCCTCTTGGGATCCTGCAGCAGCTGGCCTTGGAAGATTAATTTAATTTGATGCTCCCGCCCTGAGAAACATTTGCTGGAAAAGAAATGAGATGAGAAATTAAAGCAGTTATAAGGCGCTTTCTTTCCATGAGTTAGACAGAAAGATCAATACTAGTCCTGTCTGTAAAAACAATCCAAAATTCCAGGCATTAGCTTATTAGCTTACTTAGCACAAAGACAAAAATAAACTTTTCTAAAGGGAATAAAATGTGCTTTAAACAAACTTTTATAGCTCACTGAGTAATATGTTAGGCTTAAACAAGTGCCACAAAAATCAACATGAAAAAGAAACTTCTCAACATAAACCAGCAGACTCTAGGTCAACACCTGACCAATACACCCATACCTAACCTCTTAAAACCAAATAAAGTTCAAACTAAGCACTAAGTCTTAATCAATGAACAGTAGAAGGCAGTCCAGTATGTATGGTAAGATAACTGCCTAATGGCTGTATTATTCATGATTATCTGTGTTACACTTGAAATTTGGTGGAGTTTCAGGGTTATTTTTACCAACCTTTTCAGTATTCCTACTGTATCCTGTGGCTCTACAACAGCCACCTCTTCTGTGTCATTCAAAAACTTCAGACGGACAGAGATGGAAGTGGTACTACTGGTGATGGTAGGAGAGGAGGTGGTGCTGGTCAAAACAGGAACAGACTTTGCAGCCTTTTTTACTTCCTCCTCCAACTCCTCCTCCAACTCCTCCTCATCAACCTCCTCATCTTCTCCATCAGAAGCGGTGAGCAGTCTTCCAGCCTGGGGTTGTTTGCGCTGTATGTCCAGCAGCAAATCTGTCCAAACCCCCTCAGCTCCCTCCCCGGTCCCCTCACTCTCTCCTCTGTCAGCTGCTGGCTCGCCATCATCCGGCTTGTTCTCCTGAGAAGGTGGAGGGGTCTGCTGCTCGGGCGTGTCAACAGTAGCTGACCCTCCACTGTAGTTGTCGTGGCCTCCTAGTCCAATCAGAGATGCATGAGCACCCACAGTGAGGATCGTGCCCAATATGTGGTCTCCCCGATCAGCCACATGGGTCGAGAGCCAAGCCAAGATGAGGGCCAAGACCAGAAGCAATACACCACCTGCTGCTGTCACCTCATCCTCCATCCCATCCAACATGGTCAGTGCACACACTGCCATCTCTGTCCTCCAATCCTAAAATATAAGTTTATAAGTTTATTTTAAAGCCATTTTTCACCAGGGTGTCATATAGTCCAGCATAAAATACATTTCATTTATCAAATGGCCAGAAATAACAGGAAATTGCAGACTTTTTTTTTTACGTAAGGTAACATTTCTGTTGTGACAATGTGTGTGTTTCAGGTTTCCATGTGTAGCAACCCCTCAAAGATCCAATTTGAGCAAAGAATAACCCTGAAATAGTTCATGAATTTTATGACATTTCTGATTATTGGCTATTTCTATTATAAACTACTGTTTTTCTTTGGAGGAAAGAAAAAAAATGTATTTGCCAAAACTAGCGCAGGAAAGACCCTGAGTTAGTTGGCAGACACTCGAGAAGATTATCCAAAGCAAGGCAGCAGTAACACAGGGTTTTTTCTTGCAAAATTTTCTGGCACTCTACAAAGAGGTTTTAGCCTGAGTAAGACAATGTGTGCATTGTAATCTTTTTTCTTCCTTTCTACCAATTTTGTCGATTGGGTTTTCTTTTACGCAAGCATAATGAATGTTTCTGTTTATCGAATGGGCAGAAAAAACAGGAAGTGCATAGACGTGTTATATAATGTAACACAGATACATTATCTTTACTTTATGCAGACTCAAGACTGCAGTCACACTCCCAAAGACAAATTATTAGGCATGAAATGCCCTAGTGTATGAATTTGTAGGGCTTTTTTTTCCTATGAATTTTTTAGTTGATGTTCTTGTTTTTTCCTTTCAAACAAACAAATGGCTACATCTAGTCAGTTGCAACTAACCAATGTCAGTTACACCCTGAGATTTTTGTAGGTCCTACCGCACAATGAACAAGGCAGCTTTATGGCAGCACTGGATTTACTTAACTGTGACAAACATCTGTGTCACACTGCAATTTCTCACCTGAAATTTTGGCCTCAAACAATTATTTTGCTACTGATGTAGCTATAACACGCTAGAAAAGAGGGGAAATGAGGGATCGGGACAATGGAAAAGTTGTCCAGATTAGGTGTTTAAGTGGATCATTCAACTGTCAAAATATTTGCTCATTTGTTTGTTTCCCACCTTCATCATATATACCACACATAAATACACGACGTGATCATAGAGGATTTTATTTACGTGTCTCGGGTATAGTATAGGCTGTGTGATGAGTGGTAAAAAACAAACAAAAAAAACAGGACGGTTCCTCAATCCTGAAGTTTAACGAGAATACTCTTAACCCTAGCAATGATCATGTTCAAATCTAACTGAATAAAACGTGGTACAAGACATTCACTCAAATTTACAAACGGGTTTTCTTTACATTTACTTTTCCATTCACGTAACAAAGTCTAGTGACACCACTTCAAAGCTTGGTAGCAACACTTTCAATTTTTTAAAAAGTTATCCTTTCATGAGGTACTTATAAATTAAGAAATCGACGTTTGGCTTAATTCAGCATCAAAGTTACTTTATAGAAATGTGCGCAGCATACCAAGGTTGGTCAACAGCTGTTTCGTGTAGCTGGGGAAGCCTCAGCCATCCAACTAAATCAAGGCCGTGTCAGCAGTGGGGGCTTCTTTTCTGCAATGATTCTTACATTATACATTCAGCCTTCACCTAGAAATTATGAAAGGTACCCCGTGCGCTTCCAACTTATAACACTGTGCTCTTGCACTGCTGTCTATGAGCTAACTTAGCCTGCCACCTAGCCTACGTAGCTAGCTGGAAAACGACCTTCGGCTGTTTACGACTCTCACAGCTCGGTTTGTTTTGTCGCATAACACTTTTCAGACTGAGCGGCAGCTTCGGCTGGGCATCTAATTGTCTTCAGTGTGTATATCGGCCTATATAAACAGCAAATAATCTCACCTGCCAGCTGTAAAATCAGAGCATGGTTGAAGGCGAGGCTTAATGCTAGTTAGCAGCTGCTGCTGCTTAAAAACCACATAATAAACACAGGCGGCGTGACGTCATCACGGGGCATCGGGGGTGCCTGTTGCTCCTCCTCGACATGGATTTTTAAAAAAGTTAAAACAAAACAACATGATAGCTTTTGATGAACATTTTATTATAATGAAATACATTCAAACGCAGTTATATCGGGACAGTGTTGTTTTTTAAAGTGGAATATTTAAACTTTTTCAAACAATTAAAAACAAAATCACAGGTAGAGAAAAAGACGAAAAAATCTTTTCTTAAAAAAAAAAAAAATCATATGTTTTTTATGGCCCAGGGTTGTTTGTAGTTTTTGCACAGAAAAGTAAAAACAAAAATAAATTAATTCAATTAAATATTTGAACTATCGGAGTTACTAAGCAAACAGAAGTGTTGGGCTTCACATCTTAAACTCTGAATTCAGGTGTTTTCCAGCCCATTGCCACAGGTGTATAAAATCAAGCCCCTAACCACGCAGTCTGCCTTTTCAATGATCTGAATTTAATTATAGTACTGTATCTTTACAGCCTAGCGGTTAACCCCTTATGATACTGGGAGGAGATACAAACCCAGTGTCAGAGGGGCACAAGTTGGTGTGCTACTAGTGCCAGTACCAACCCTGGATAAATGGGAAGGGTTCCATCAGGAAAGGCATCCAATATTAAATTTGTGCCAAATCACTGATTGTAAAGTGCTGATTGTAATAGCATGCTTCTGTTGCATCAAATCTGTGAAATTTCTACTAAATATTCCATGGTTAGCTGTAAATGGCATTACTGCCCTGGCATTAATAGCAGCAGAAAAACTGTGCACTAGGAGCTTCACGGCATGGGCTTCCACATCCAATCAGCTCCTTTAATTGTTAGTGTGCAGAACTACCGAAGCCCAGTACTTCTGCCCATTTAGTGTCCTAAAAAGGTACATGTAGCTCACTACTCCACAACACTGGCTAAGGTATGACACTTTGATGTACTGGTAATATCAAACACTTTTTAAGCACATTTTATCTGAAACAACTTCTTCCTCTTCTGGCTGCATCCATTAAGGGTCACCACAGTGTAACATCTGCCTTCAGTCCTCCAGTCTTCTATCTGCCTTTCACTACAAATTAAAATTACATATACATATATAGCACCAACCAACCAATCTAAATTAAAACTAAACAGCTAAACAGTAATTCAGAGGGAAGTTCTGAAAGTTTTCTTGGTTATTTCTCTTCCTCACGACAAAATAAAACAATTACAGGTATTCAAGTAAAAAAAAGAGTTAGTTTAAAATAGTATCAGAGACATGTTTT
Organism: Bujurquina vittata; assembly: GCA_015106715.1. Classification (NCBI taxonomy): domain Eukaryota; kingdom Metazoa; phylum Chordata; class Actinopteri; order Cichliformes; family Cichlidae; genus Bujurquina; species Bujurquina vittata. The sequence goes on from VUQK01042861.1 coordinate 74,549, forward strand.
TAAATATAATTTGCATACATTTCTGTTCGTTAAATGCCCCAAAGGAACAGGAAAATGCACACATTTTTGTGTCTCTCAAGTAGCATACTCTTTCCAATCGTGTTAATGTGAGAGTCACCAACCCCAAACTTCCTGAAATCTAAAATAAACCTAAGTTAATGTTTCCAGTCAGGCAGGATACACACAATGTAAAGTCAGAGGAGCATGCCATCATTATGAAGCAGCAGATAATTCCTCACAGAGGTGGGAATGTCCAGTTTACTGACTACCGAGTGACACCGGGCCCCTAAATGCTGACGTAAAGCACACCGACAGTGATGCTGCAGAGAGCGAGGCTGAGCACTCCGCTGACGCACCAACTGGAAGAAACGCAGATGTTCCTGAGGCAGGGAGAAAGAAATGGAAACACTATGGTGGGGAAGGAAAACAAGTGGAGAAGAGATTTAACACTGCAGAGAGCTCACCTCGCATATCTCAGCAGACACAGCATCCATCCATTCACTGGGAGGGAGGCACAAGTACGAGTTCAGCATCACCTCCACGGTGGCCAGGGAGAGGACACACTGCTTCAGCATCTGTGAGCAAAACACTGTTTACAAATTGAACAGTAACATTTTATATTAACCATCCAGAAAAATTAATCAGTTAATAATGTTAGTAGTTTTGGTAATAAAGCATTACAAATGAATTTCATATAGTATTTTATATAGTATTATGCATGCGTAGTACCAGTAACAGTTATATTCTGATAACACGGGTGTCACACCCCTTTTTTTTGTTGAGTATTTATTAGGATTTTGGTTCCCATTTTGATTTAAATGATATTCTTTCTCTTTTCTCAAATTTTCCTGGTGTCTCTCATGTTTCCTTGTCTTTGTCGTCCTCTTTTGTCTCTACATTAGTTTCCTTGTTTTCAGCCCTGTGATGGACTAGTGTTCAATCCAGTGTGTGCCCAGCCTCTCACCCTATGAATGCTCCTTTCTCCAGGGTCTCCTTACGATTGACACATACAGTCTCCTCCTCCCTTATTAGGTACAATGTCTTAGTCCTATATTGAACCCCATTTTGCCTTCAGAACTGCCTTAATTCTTCATGGAATAGATTAAACAAGGTGCTGGAAACATTCCTCAGAGATTTTGGTCCAAATTGAAATGATAGCATCACACAATTGCTGCAGGTGCTCTATTAGATTGACATCTGGTAGCTATGGAGGCCATTTAAATGCAGTGAACTCACTGTCATGTTCAAGAAATAAGTTTGAGATGATTTGAGCTTTGTGACAAGATGTGTTATCCTGCTGAAAGCAGCCATCAGACGATGGGTACACTGTGTACATAAAGGGATGGACATGGTCAGCAATAATACTCAGGCAGGCTGTTGTGAAAAAAAGATGCTCAGCTGGTAATAAGTGACCCAAAGTGGGGAAAAAAAAATATCCCCCATAGTGCAACTGCATGCACTGTAATAGGTATTTGTTCTTTTGATAAACGTTTCATTGTTAATCAGTGAGTTTATTCTCAGCTCAGACCCCTCAAATAGACATATTCAGTCAAAGCCACTGCAGTATCAGAGATATGCACGAGGCCCTTTGGTATTGCATCATGTGACGCACGTGTTGCAGCAATAGTGAGACTGGTTTCACTCCTAAGTTCTCATATTTGAACACAAACCTCGAGCTTTTCCAATCCCAAAGATCTAGTAAAAATGAAACTAAAGAATGGCTGAAACAGGAAACAAAGTGCAGTCTACATCTTCACAGTCGCCTACTCTACGCCACCACCATCCTACTGGCCTACTTATATGCAGTTCTTTCACTGTTTTTAAACATAAAAACAACTGAAGTTTAAAAACTATCAGTTTACAATTCATTCATATAAATTGTTGCTAATCCAACTTATGTAATGAAATTAATTGAATATGAGAAAAGAACTTTTAGGTGTCAATCTGATTAAAAGGACATATTTACATTATTACTGGGGCCATTTTTCCACGTTTACTCTTTGCTTTATATGTTCTCTCTGTTAGTTTTGTCTAACCTGAGAGTGTTTGCATTTTTTATTTGCTCTTTTAACAAAATATATTAAATGTAGATATATTTAGACTTTTCCAATCTTAATATTTTGTAACATTTGTTTTCTCATTTCTGTTTATATTTGTCAAACTTTGACATGCATTATTATTTCATTTCAACACGGTTTCGTCAATCCCTTATGTGACATTTATTTGCATTTTGGCCTGCCCTTAGATTAATTGTTACAACTTAGGACTTTAGTATAAAGATGTAGAAGCAACACATTTTAAAAATGTTTCCTTCATCTCTGCACTGCCAGCACTGGTGTGAAGTCATCAGTGTTTTTGCACTGTGTCTATATTTTATATGCAGCAGTTCCCTCACAGTGTGGCAGTTTGATCAAACCTTTGGTGAAACAGGTTTTGCTCCATGGTTTAGGAGTGATCGTGCAATTGCTTCAGGTTGCTGGTCTGGGAAATCTTCTACCACCTTAAGAACCAAACAGAAAAGGTTTTTTTTTATCCTAATGGCTGAATTTACAAAGTGTATTATTTGCTGTCTTTACGATTTTAAATAATACTCCTTTGCTCTTTCATACAGTATCTGCTACCTGCAGCAAACAGTCCATCGGTGTGTATCCTGCACAATTGGTAACATCAGCCTTTGCCCCGTGAAGCAGGAGGACGTCTACAATCCTGGGGCAGCAGTTTGCACAGGCATTGTGCAGTGGGGTGTGCTGCTTCCTCCCTGCTGTTCGAGCATCAGCTCCTGAGTCCAGAAGCTTCTGAATCATACGGAGGTAGCGTCCGGCCTCGGATGGCCTCTCGGCTCCAGAGCACGCAGCGTTCAGAGGGGTCTCCCCCTCTCGATTTGTGGCCAACACATCAGCTCCGTGGCTGAGAAAGAGTTCGACGTGCTCCTCGAGGCCTCGTCGAGCAGCCACGTGTAGAGGTGTGAGTCTCGACTCTCTGGTCCTTACATTGACCTCTGCACCTCCTTCTAAAAGCAGCTCGGCACAGCTTTAAAGATATAGTAGATATGAAGCGCGTCAATATGCCAAAATGTTCAGTCCATAAAGGGGCATTTCCTCTCTAATATTAATATAAGAAATGTAGCTTCCTCAGCTATTTTTAGTATTATCTTTACTTTTATTTTCCTGGCTCACTAGATATCTGCCATTTGTATTATTACATTAAATTATATAAAGCTAGGTTTTTCTATTTACTGCAGCAAATGACCTTTAAAGAAGAACATTTTCTCTGTAAGAGAACATTAATATTAAGCTTTCTCACAATTACTGCTTGGCAACAATACCCTTAGCTGAATAATGATACTAATGCACAGTAAGAAAATTGTTGTCAGCTTTTTTAGCACTTACTGGAATGACTGGGCAGAGGTACAGAGGTGAAGGGGGGCACTGCCATCTGCAGCCAACAGATCAGGATCTGCTTCATGGGAAAGCAGCAGCTGGACACAAATAGAATGGCCTCCTATACAGGCATCGTGGAGGGCGGTGCTGCCTCCCGGGTCAGCATTCACCTCCGCCCCACGAAACAGCAGCTCCTCCACGCATGCTGTGTGTCCTCTGCTGGCAGCCAGACGTAAGGCTGAGGTTTGTTTCACTGTAGAGCTGATAGTCCACATGCCTGGAGGAGCAGGAAATGCATTTAATAAGATTAAAGCGTTATTGGAAGATTAAAAGACAGAAGTCTTCAAAGTCATACCCATTTCTGGAGCCCACACCATCTCCTCATGCACGGTCTCCATCAGGGCATTGACCATACCAGGGTCCTTCAGCACTGCATACACTCCTTTCATGTCCCCGCACATGAAGGTGTTGTGGACAGCCGTGTCTCTGCATCGAACCTGGGGTGGGGGGGCCCTGACCTCTTGGAGCCGTTGCTGACGTGGAGGAGGCCTGGGGGGCCGAGGCAGTGGCGCTCTAGTCATGGCTCTCCTGTGAGCCAGTGCTCGCCGTGCATCGTCCCATTCTTGAAACTCTTGCTCCAGTCTCAGAGAGCGCAGTGAGGTAGAGGTGAATGGAAATGTGTCCTTTGACATGAGGCCTCAAAGTCAAAACAGAACAAAACATGGAATGTTTTAATGCCATTTTGCATTAAGAGGTGCTTCAGAGGTTGGCTTCTCCCTGAAGCCAACCTCTGAAGCACTGAGAAGTTCTGCCTACTAAAATAGCAACATATAGCTTTTACTCACCCTTTACTGGGACAGCTGTGAGTCACAGGAGTTCAAGCAGAGGTCAAATAAACACTTTCACAATTGGAATAAGTCTCATTTCCTTTTCAAACTGAACTATTATGAAGATATTTCCAAATTAAATACCCTTCTGTTGTGGCTACAGTCACAAGATTGTTGCACAAGTGGAGCACTGAATATTAATAGATCAGAACGCAAGCTGATACTGGTCTTATTCACAGCGGCCAGTAGATGGGAGTATTGACCCAGCACTTTGCTCTATTATGGTCATGTAAACCAAAGAAAACGGAAATGTCAAGATGATCATTGCGGTTCTACGCAGGACACATTATCACGATCAGTCATGTGTTGTACTTTATTTGCAAACAATGTTACATAGCTTTATCAGTAAATATTCAGTAGTTTGGTTAAACTCAAACAAAAACGAAGCTACATTTAGTGTGGACTCGGATGCGATGAGGCGCTAATCATCTCGCTTCGCTTCAACACTCTTTGTAAAAACATTCATTACGTCATTACGTCGACTTTGAACGTGGGGCGCGACGACACATCACAGCCCAGAGAAACTTTACACGTAGCTCGTAGGCTAGTCGAGTTTATCTGTAAAAGTAAAGGGAAAATAGCAAAGCTCACGATTGTAAGCTGGTATTGAATGGCAGTCGATGTCGCACTAAGTTTGGTGTATTTGCTCAACGTGATCAACGACAGTTTTCATCGCGGTACTCCATAAACGCGATGGTAAGTCCAGCAAGCTGAACACAGCTGAGGCTAACTAAGCAAACACACGCTAAATAACACAAATGTGTGGCACGTTTTCGAGTTTATTAGGACACATTATTAATATTATTGACATCTGCTGCTTCGCATGCTGTCGAGACATTTCATTGATGAGTTGCTACTTCTGTTACAGACCTGCAAATTAAGTGGCCTGTTCAGCATTGGCGAGGACTTTGAAGTTGAGGTAATAAACAGTAGATATAAAAACACCTGATTTCATTTAACTGTCATTGCAGGCTTCTTTCTATCACATAATGATCCTGCTTCTGTTCCCTCCTACTCCCACTGTGTGTGTGTGTGTGTGTGTGTGTGTGTGTGTTTCCCAGGACCTGCTCGAGACAGACTGGGCTTCCTGCTCAGTGTCTGGACCAGCCGATGTGGCAGCTGCTGTGTCATCCTGTGCTCTGCGTGCCTCCTCGGTTGCTCACAGTGAGCCGGAGAAAATTCGCCTCCAGCAAACTGGAGAGAGATCAGCTGCCCCATGCAATGGCACAGCATCAGAGAGCAGCACGCACACTGCTGCTACGGGACAAACTGTTGCTTTGGGGCTGAGGCAGCTCTCATCTTCCTCGCAGCTCCACTCTCCCCTCCCTCCTCCTCCTTCTACGCTGAATAACTCTGATCCAAATCGGGCAACACAACAGAGTCATGGTCATGCCAAGGGGCCGCCGAAGCCCTGCTTGGTTCAGGATGATTTTGATGACTGGGATGTTGACCTGGCAGACCTGGAGGAATGTGATGACCAAATAGGACAGCTGCCCCAACCTCCGGCTTCACGTGCGCCCGTAGTAGAGCCGTCAGCCAAAAAGCTGCGATCCTCAACCTGTGGAGGGATTCAGACACTACCTGAACGGACAATGAAGGAGCTTAGTGCTGCATGCAAGACTTCTAGCTCCTCTGGTCGAAACTTGGCTCCGTTTCCACCTGTGCAGCCTCCAAATCCTCGCCCTGCTTTCCCATTAGCGCCTCCACAGAGATCTGGCATTTTTCCTGGCTTCACTGCAACTTCTCCTGTCCCCACCTCTTTTTCCAGGACACTTGAGCAGAAAGCATGTTCAACTCCAAGACCTTCCCCTCAGGCCCGCAGCCTCTTTGAGACAGTCTCGCCACCTCCCTCTTCTTCCCCCTCTGTTAGCCCTCTTCCCCTTCACACACCAGTCCTCACCAATCGCCTGGTCCAGCTAGTATCAGCCTCCAATAGGCTTCCCAAGAAGAGGCCACGCTCAGAGCCTCACCAGCCCAGGACTCGGCGCTTTCCTGGTCCCGCAGGGCTTCTGCCACGGCAGGTTGGTCTCAGGCAGTGCTGGTGTCCTCCCTCCATTGTTGCTTTGGAAATGAAATGACAAGTGCAGTCAAACCAAGTGCAATCTCAACTGAGTATTTACTCTGTTAAAGAAATGCAGTGATGTGTTTTTTATTTTCCACGATGGTTCCATATAGTGATTGAAATTTCCTCTCTCAGCCTCAAGGCAAGAACCTGGATGAGATTGTTGTTTCTGTTCCTCAAACTCCTGCACACGGGGCTGTGGCTCGACTACCAAGTCAGGTAAATAAAATGGAGGTATAATGAAAACAAAAAATGGGATCTTCTCTAAAATATGGATAGATAAACCAAGACAGAACAGGGGAGCATTAAGAGATCATTTTCTTATCTGTAGCTAACAATTCTTTTTAGGTTGCCAACAAAAATCTATTGAAAAATCTTTGGCTTTTACTGGCTGATAGTTGCAACATGCTGAATTCATTTTTTCTATATCTTTTTTTTCTTTCATTGTTGCATTTTCAAAAGTAGATGAAATTACAGAAAAGGCTTGAAATTGCCAGGTGTCCAAACTGTGTGACGCCAGTAAACCATGAACAGATTTTTTTATTTTTTTGGCCACATGGAAGCAGCAGAAACGAACGGCAAAAACAGCTTTGACGCCACCTCATGAGCTGACATGCCTATTTACACATCCAGCTTGCTAATGGTCCCCCGATGTCAAGCGCAATATTCACTCACTTTTGCTCTCCTGAAGGAAACATCTGGCACATCAGCTGCTTAATGCTTCACTCTGCTCACCAGCTAGTCTACGCAGGAAGGAGTAGCTGTCTGCCAATTGGTGCATTGCTTGTACATGATGCAGTTCAGTACATAACACAGTTTACACTGGCTTGTGTGATTTATTAATTATAGCCACTTGGCGGAAGCAGCAAAGGCTAAGAATTCCATTTATGGTGCTGCTCTATTTTTGTGGATGTAAAATGTTCATCTTAAAGGGTTCCAGCTCACAGACTGAGGAAGAGGAGTTCGGTGGCGGGGCCTGGGTAGCAATGAAGGCAGAGATGGGATTGGACGAGAGGAATCCGTCATGCTTCCTGCACACCTACAGTGTGGTCATGGTGCTTCGCAAGGTGAGCTGGCCATATTGTTACTCAAATAGAGAGGGGGAAAAAAAAAGTCCTCCTCATATTGTTTACTTAAGTGCCATCATACATGCGCTAATATTTAGGCCAAGCATTTTTCTAAATCATGTATCTTCCCTTCAGCATAACAGCCTGTGTGCTGCTGCTGGAGGTCTATTGGCATAATCAGAACAAATGACAGTGCTGTCCTGGAGGTGTTGTGTAATTATAAACAGTACGATCACTCATCAATCACGCTAATGGAGACTCTGCTGCTGTTCTCCTCTAGCTGTGTGTGAAGGGCCGCCTGTGTGAGGTAGTTTTGAGTGGCAGTCACTTTGAGTTCTTACACATGTTGGTTTCTGCTGTCTGCGCCTGTCACGGGTGCCGAGTCAGCGGCAGGACGCTGGCTGAGCTTGTTCAGGTTAAGCCGTTTACGTGAATGTCGGCTTTCCCAAATCCTTGTTTTTCATGAACAAACAAAATTAGCACGCGGCCCCAACGTGTGCCATCAAGTACGGCGGAAAGAAAGGATGATCTCAAGAGGAAATCCTGCTCACAGCTATGCATTCTTCCACTGGATAACCCCAGATTTGTGTTGAGAGGGTTCATTTAAAAGCTAGGGTGGTTATTCAGCAGTTTCAAACATTTGAGGAGATTTGATACCTTTTTTGAATCAAATGTTTACATTTCTTTCAAAGCAACATAGGTTATCAGAATGACTTAACACCTTCAGTTTATCTAAAATAAATAAGGTTTATAACCCCGCGTGGACCCTCACACAGACGGCTGTGAACATCACAGATGATTAGTTGCTCCTTTTCCACTTGAGGGATGCTTGCACAGCCGGTAACCTTGCAGTGTGGGAAAATTGGAGGGCACGCTGATGTACACATGAAGCCAGACCCAAGCAGACCCTTGCATTCTGATGCAGGCTGCAAGTATTGCACCCACATGAGGTGGTTTTAAGTTGAGAAACAACCCCTATCCTGCACTTCCTGTCCTTGTATAAAAGACAGAAATCAGACCGCAGGGCATATTTTCACTCAGTATTTTTCACTTGTTGTATAAGCAAGTGTAATCCTACACTAGAATCTTAAAAGTTTATTTTTATTTTAATAATCTTTGAGGCACACCGGCGTGTTCTCGATTTGTGCACCAGCCAGGAGTTCTCGGGGGGCTTGCACTTGCCTGCTGTTCTAAAAGCTAGTTAACCTGTGTAGACTTTCCTGCCCTCATTGAAAATGTAATAAATAGTGTCAGGGGGCAGGTTTGGTATTCCTGATGTGGTGATATACTTAGAACCTAAAGTTGAAAATCTACAAAGAAATATGAAAAATTGCACACAAGAGTCAAGAAACCAACCGGCTCCTTAGTTTCTGGATGAACTAAAAGAAAAAATTAAAGGATCACTTTCTAATCAGAGTGTCGCATCAAGTCAAACTCCTGGCGTATTGATCTGGTCTGTTAAGCTGAGGGGGTTGTTAATCAGTTTCAGCTGCTTTGGTATTAATGAGCAGCTGCACTAGAGGGGCAACAATGAGACAACCCCCAAAACAGGAATGGTTTCACAGGTGGAGGCCACTCACATTTTTTCCCTCCTCGTCTTTTCGGACTGTTTTAAAACTAGTTTTGTATTTGGCTGGTGTCAGTGTCACTACTGGTAGCATGAGGCGGTACCTGGACCTTACAGAGGTTGCACAGGTAGTCCAACTCCTCCTGGGTGGCACATCAATACGTGCCATTGCCAGAAGGTTTGCTGTGTCTGCCCGCACAGTCTCAGTCCTGGAGATGATTCCAGATGACAGGCAGGCTCTCTAGGACAGCTGGCCAGGGGCGTACAAGATCCTTAGCCCATCAGCAGGACCGGTATCTGCTGCTTTGTACAAGGAAGAAAAGAATGAGCAGAGCCAGAGGCCCACAGGTTAGGCAATGGCACCCTGACTGCCATTAGGTATCAAGATGAAATCCTTGGACGCACTGTCAGACCCTACACTGGTGCAGTGGGTCCTGGGTTCCTCCTGGTGCACGACAATGCCCGGCCCTGGCAAGAACATGGAGGCAGTTCTGGAGGATGAAGGAATTGATAGCCCCCCACGCTTGCCTGACCTAAATCCAACAGAACACCTCTGGGACATTATGTTTTGGTCCATCCGACGCTGCCAGGTTGCACTTGAGACTGTCCTAAAACATTACCCAGTCCATTTCTTTCTTTCCCATTGAAATCTGATCTATCTTCAAAGTGCTCGATGAATTGTTTTGAGCAGTGTATAAGTGTAAACAAGGTTCAGTTTGCAATTGGAGCGCAGAAAATGTATTTACACAATGAAAGAACTTATTTAAATTAGTTTCTTCTAATGCGAATATCAAATATGAGTAAAATGCTGACCACAAAATCAGACTTTTATGAAAAAATATTTTTCCAATTTTTGTCTAGAAAATAAATGTTTTTAAATGTATATTATAGTGACCCAAAAGCCTCAACTGAAGGCAGCAAAGGTGACATTTTTGCTTGAAATAATATTAAAAGGATTAATTAAAAAAAAAAAATAATCAAAATAAAATTAAAAATTATTTATCAATTACAGATCATCAAAGGTGTGTGTGTGTGTGTGTGTGTGTGTTCTCTTCCTCTCAGGCTGCACTGAAACAGCTGGCAAGAAACAAAGTGCCCAACATGGCTGTCCTTCTGAAGAGCATCGTCCACACACACACTGATGCCAGGGCTGTGTTTAAGGACCCGACAGGTAACTGCAGGAATGCACAGACGTACTCAGTCATAGAATCAATACGGTGGTTCACTGTGAATCAGTTAAAATGTGATATCTCAACTCTGGTAAAGCACTTGAGCCTTGAAGTAAAAACTCTGGTAGGAAAAAGAAATGGAAAGTGTGTTATCTGGTGCTGAACCATAGAGAGACTGAGGTAAGGGGGGGAGCTGCAGGCTGTTTCCTGCACATTTGACATTTGCTCACTGGGAGCTCGCCTGATTGAGCTCCGCGAGGTCCGAGAGCAGAGTTCAGCCACTGAAACACGCTTGATTGCGCGCACACATACTCACACGTACATGCAGTGGGTACACACACCCTTGTCCTGCCCCAACAGCAGGGAGCCTCTTTCGTCCCTCCACTCGTTTCCTCTCCAATTCCTTCTAAAGCCGTTCCCCCCCTTTTGTCTGATGCACCTCTAAGCTGAGTCAGTTGCCATGGCCCCCAGAGAGCAGCCATATGAGGTGAACTGATTATCATCACTCAGGAGTAGATGTTGCACTCAACACCGGACTTAAGTGCTTATTAGTGATTCAATTGCGGTAGATTGGCATCAGTAGTGGGTGGGTATTAAGTGCTTCTGACACCACAAGAAACCGGCCGCTTAGTCATGTGCCCCTGACTTGCTGGAAGGTTCTTCGCTTTTCACCCAGCAGACAGCATTATCTCCGAGGCTGCATTCAGCATGAGCTTAACATCCTCCAGTGCTGAAAGAAAGCAAACTTATAAGAAATTATTCAGCATATTAGTAGCTGAAGTAATTTATCAACAAAAAAGCTTTTTCTTTTTAACCTTCGTCCATTTATTTATTTGGGATTGTGGTTTCGTTGACTTTTGAGTTTGAGAGATTGTCAGAAAAAAAATCATGAATTTCACAGCGAAACAGTCACAAGAGAGCAATTTCTCTGGAGAGGAGACACTTCATCTTGGAAACCAAGAAACTGGAGCTTTGGAAAAGTGGCAACAGCTCCTGGGTCTGAAAGGCGAAGCCGGCTTGAAAGAGCCTTAAACTTGCATTCTGTTTAAGTGTCAGTGGGGGCGAGAGCTGTGGCTGCAAAAAGACCTCTGGTCCTGGTTCAACTTGACCTCTGTAAACACTTTCTTGCTGAGTTTATGGTCTCAGTCACTCATTTTGGGTCACACACAATAAAATATTGGTTCATTCTGAGGTTCACAAAGGAGGATTATTCAGGACGTGCTCGCTAGCTAATGACGTGTGACTGATTAGACAAGATGGCGGCCGCTGAAAAACAGGACTTCACGAACCAGTCGGGGCCTCACGGTGGCTACAGCCATATTTTATACTGTCGACAGTTTTTAGCCCATGAACCATAAGTAGTTTTTTTACTTTTGCCCGCCTTTTTTTATAAGTTCAGAGAAGGAAGCTGTCTTTTTGAAAGGTCGTATTATTCCAGACTTTAAGTTCTTAAACTCTCAACACGATCTCCGTTATATTCAGAGCAACACACACAAATCCACTGACATTTATTTTAATTTCTTTTTTTGACAAACAGACACAAAATGTATCAGGACATTTAGTGGAAATGTGCACAAAATGCTGCAGCTGTCTGCAGTTTCTTTTGGGAATTTGTAGCAGACATGAATATTTGTACCCTCTTGGGTTTGAATATTTACTCGGAATAATCACATCACAAAGTGTGGAAGAAGTTTTCCTACATTGCTAGAAACGTAGCTCGGCGTGCCAAAGTTTGAGTTGCTGTGAATCGCTAAGCAGGTAAAATGTGACCTGATTCTTTTAAGAAAGAGGACACATTTTTCTTTAACTTTCAGTTTCAGTGGGTTTTTTTTCTTTCCAGTTTCAAAAATGGATCTAAAGCAAATTTTTAGGTATCCTCGATAATCAGTACTTCATAATCCCCTTTGGCACAGTAACAGAGCATGTAAGGCTTTTGGTAGCAGCTATCAGACGTTTTTGTGTGTTCCTACCGCAGAAAGCATCTGTGCTTAGGCTTATTGCCCCCCGCCCCCATCATCAGCTTTTTTTTTTATAGACACTCTGATTTTTGCTTCCAGATTTTGCTGGTATTGAATAAAGTCCAACATTACTTCTGCCAGGGAAATTTTCCAGGTGACACTCGCTGCAGCCCCAAGCACAAAATGTCACGCCCACCCTTTTTCACTCCTCACTTCAACTTCATCAATCGACAGTTGTTTCCAAAATGCTTTTAGATGCTGACTTGCGAAATTTTGACAGTTTTATGGACAAAGGAGTCTGCCGAGTCTTCCTGAAGCTCTTTTGCTGTCAACCGGTGGTTTTGATATAAATTTCTAGCAATCAGCATTAGCTTTACCATGATCTATTAACTGCAGTCATTTTATAAACTGAAGAAACAGCTAAATTAATGCATTTTGGTATCATCTTGTAGCCTTCTGCTTTGTCGGCATAAATTAATTCAGCTCGGCAGCTGCCTCAAGGAGCTCAGAGCTAATGATTGTTGGGTCAAGGTTTCAGCGTTGGCAAGCAGAGGATTCATAAATCCTGCAAATTTGTGTCACCCGAGGGCCATGCAGAGTTTTCCGCGTCACAAAACATGGCCGTCATTTTACCTGCTGAACACACAACCTCGTCAGCAGGTTGTCTTATTTGCAACAGTGTTGCATTTTATGGTTATAATGGCTATAACATGTTTGATTAGACCAGGCGGCACTCATAGGGATCATTTTGTGGGGAAGAAGAGTTATGTGACATACGATACGGCCATTTTTTTTTTATGAGAGCGCGCACAGCCCAAAGCAGAAAGCCCGACTCAAAAAAAAAAAAAAAAAAAAAAAAAAAATATATCAATTTTTTTTTTTTCTTTTTTT